>JZLH01S0006312.1:23616-44803 GCA_001188425.1 Eucidaris tribuloides | reverse complement strand
CCGAAACCCTAACCTTAACCCTAAAAAGCCCAAGCTATTTTTGGCTCTCCGTGGCCCAAGGGGGGGGGGGGGTCACACCCCCCCCCCGTTATAAAAATGAAACATCTTACAATGGGAATACCATGGTAGTACCATGGTATTGACCAAAATACCATGGTATATTGGTCAAAACCATGGTATTACCATGGTTCATTTTTGTAAAGGCCCTTCTCTAAAATCTTTATTTTTGGACCAATCACTCTCAAATTTGCCACACATGCAAAGCAACTCAAACTCTACAAAACGCAACCATCAAAATTTCTCAAGGTTACCACATGGGGGCGCTATTTACCATAATATAATGAAACACATAGAAAATATGGATTTTGTTGAATATTTCTAAGTTTTCGTCTGTAATATCCCTTGTATACACTCACAAGTGATTAATTTGTCTATAAATATACAAGATCACATATTTTAAGATAGAAAATAAGTATTTTGAGTAAACTTTGACTGTTTGGGGCTCATATTTTATGTTGCAATACATATAGTGGGAATGTAATGCATATATGCACAAATTACTATGCACTGTTGGTTGCACTAAAAAGTTTAAAATAACTTGAATAAATGCATTTTTTAATCATTCTGGTGCACCTTTTTGATGGAATTGCACTTTGAGACATCAAATCTTGTAATCTGATAATTTAAATTGAAAATAAAGAAAAAAAAACGCAAGAAAAATGAATTTTCAATTTTTGTTATTGTTTTTATTGTTTTGGCGTCATTTTACCCTTCAAAAATAAAGAAAAACAAAAGAAATGTATTAAATATGTTTTAAAATAGATGAAACATACGTTTCATGTCATATTTGAGTCAATAGTTTAAAAAACACAAGTGGCAGTAACTCTTCTATGTAGTAAAAATAGAAGAAAACACCAAAAAATGACACACATGACCTTCAAAATGTGGTTGCCATGGCAACACGATTTCACGGGTTACCGTAAACTATACACCAAAATGTTTGCCATAAAATTTCAGGAAAAGTCACCAAGTTTGATCAATTTTCAACAAAAATTGTGGACGTGGCAAAAAAAAAATTGGTAGGGGGGCACATTGTGCCCCCCCCCCCTTGGGCTCTTTAGGGTTTATCCCAAATCATACCCCTAACAACAAACCCTAACACTAATTCCATATTCTACTCCTAATTCCAAAGCATAATCCCAATCCTAAACCCTTTAATCCAGGTTATGCGGCTGGACGAAAGTAGTAGATTTAAAAAGCCGATTGCGGACGAAGAAGAAACTTGTGAAATTATGGTCCATACGAAGTAATATCGTCGGTTGTCCGGCAGAAGGGTCCTAGCATATTTCCCCGGCAGAAGGGCCTTAACACTAAATCGTCTCTAACTTGAAAATCATTAGCTCTTTTCACCTGAAAAATCAAAGTACTGTGACATTTTAAGATCCCTCTTCTGTCAGTCTGTTAAGTGCAAATATCAAATAAGGGAATATTTTTTACAAATTACAGAAAATGTAGTGTCAAGGCCCTTCTGCCGGGAACATAATATGCTAGGACCATCTGCCGGACAACCGCTGATATTTATCTTGTTTCGGTGATCAAATCTTTACCGTCTTTCCTTGTCATTTGTCAGTGCAAATATCAAATTATACAGATATTGACTGGTACAGGGTGTATAATATAACATTCTTTGGACCGTTAGCCAGTTATACTTTCAAAAAAGGAAAATATGATCACGAGGGAAAATATAACTCCATGACGGTCCAAAGATTGTAGCATTACACCCCATACCAGTTGATATCTGTTATATTAGATGACCTTGATTACGCTTATAGTGGGTGATTTCCAATTCGGTGTTGTTGTTGAGGAAAGAAAATCGACACCGAGCTCAGTTTAGCAGACGATACCGATTGCACAACACGTAGTGACGTCACGCGCGCTCACGGTGTTGGCTCAAAGTTACGCCGATGGCCGAAAATTATGGACAAATGTTAAAAAAATAACACCAAATTATCACTGCCTGCCAGTAAATTTGTATGAATCTGAAAGACAGTTACTTTTTCTCTATTTCCATATGGAAGGTAAATATCAGTTTGACTAATTATGTCAATTTTCAAGGAGAAATGGCACTTCCAGCGGTTTGCTTTCTTCATAGCCAACACACACGCATGGGTCGTATTGAACCATACGAGGGCGCTAGACATTCGAAAAATATTTTCATTTCACCAGTTGGGAAATAAAACAAGCTGTAAAAATATAACATTTACGATCCTAGCAAAGCGTATCATGTGACGAGCTGTGGACCAATCACATCTTCGTAACTGTCTTAGCCATCTAATATAAGGCAATATTTCAAAAATTAGAGAAAATTTAGTGTTATAGCATACGTTCCCGACAGAAGGGCCTTAAGACTAAATTTTCCTTTTCTTATTCCTGTGTTTCGAAGGCCCTGATTTGGGATTGGTCTTAACCTGTCAAACATATTCGGACGGTATACAGTGTGTCTTAGAAAAAAATTGTGCAATAAAAAGCGCCCTCTTGTAATGAGAAAAACATTTTGTGACGTAATGCTTACATTTACATCAAGGGCATAGTCTTAGCTTTCAAATGTCGTTTGTTCTGTTCAATTTGCTTGTTTTAATCTCGAGATATGTTGTAAACAACGAAAGGATGAAATCACAATTGTGTCACTCTTACAAGGGACTGTAGTAAAACAGGCAAAATTGTGATTTTAACCCTTTCTTATTTAAATTAACATATCTCAAGATTAAGATAAGCAAATTGAACAAAACTAACGGTATTTGAAAGCTAAGATTATGCTCTTGACGTTGATGTAAGCATCATGTCACAAGAGTATTGCCAAAGAGGGCGGTTTTTACTTGCACTTTTTTTACACACACTGTATTAACGTCTTTTATACATACTAGTACATGGAAAAATTGTATCCAATTTTTTTGCACTGTCATTTGTTTAACAATATTGTAAGGATTTTGTAAATTATAATGTATCTTGATACTTTATGTAATTTGAGTCTATATATAAGTAAACAAACACACATATTTACATTGTAATTAAGTAATTAAAACATTGTCCAATATTTCCATTTCTATCACCCTCTTTATTCTTATTCCTTTTCTGCTTTCTTTTTCTCTTCGTTTTTCCCTTTGTCTCCTTTCTTCTCCTGTAACATTGTTTCTGCCCTTTCCTTTATCTCATCTTCCTATTTTCTTCTCTTTCTTCCTGCTTTATTTTTCCTTTATTTTCTCCGCTTATCTTGCCCCCTTTTATCTCTATCATTCTCTCCCAACTTTCTTCTCCATCGTAATTGTCCTACCTTCCCCTGTATCCAATTGAATAAATCTTTTATATAATTATATCTTATTGGCCTTGGTAAGTATTACAATATGATAAGTATTATACTATTTTATGGGGTATTGTATAGGTTGTAATATGTATTCTTGGTTTTGTGTAATTTACTTTGCACGTTAGTTGTGTTTCGTAATTGTCTATTGTAATTATTTATGTTTAGTTGTTACCTAGACATTCAACATTTTGATGCCAAAGTTACATGTGAGTTATTTTTTTGCATGACAAAAAACAATGAATTTTTAATCTACATTACACAGTGAAAAATAAAATATTGAATTTTCGATCACCTCGTCCTTCCTTTTGTCGCATTCTTTACTGCAGTGACACCAGGTTCAAATACGAAAATAGTTCGTTAAGGGCTGTTATCAATGACCCTTATGATTATTAAATCGCAGTGAAACTGATTAATAATACCGACTTAAAAGGATAAGGAACCAGCAACTAACAGGCATAAGTTAAGAAAAAAACTGACGTTGTGAGTATTGTGAGAATTATGGTACAT
Organism: Eucidaris tribuloides; assembly: GCA_001188425.1. NCBI lineage: Eukaryota > Metazoa > Echinodermata > Echinoidea > Cidaroida > Cidaridae > Eucidaris > Eucidaris tribuloides. The sequence continues at coordinate 40,935 of JZLH01S0006312.1, read as the reverse complement.
GGTGATAAAGACAGCCTAAATAAGGGGTACTGTGCGATACTCACCCTCAGCAAGGTGCTAGAAATGAGTTAATTTGTGTTTATTTTACATCTTTGCAAGTTTTGTCCCGGGGTAAAACTTGCAGAAACAGTTAAAGGGGGAGGAGCTTATCGATTCAAACAGTGCCTACATCACCACGGCGCGACTAACACACGTCGGGTGGCATGCATCTGTCACGCATGATTAGCTCCCAGACCAGTGCGTTGTGATCTGATTGGTTGGCAAGAACTCAAATTTGTTCTTAACTTATGCCTGTTAGTTGCCGGCTCCTTCTCCCTTTAAAGCCAAGGTGTAGGTTTAGTCGATCTGACTATTTTTTTTTTTTTTTTACCAATCATTCATATAATGTGGTATTGTCATACCAAGACCCCGTCTTATAAAGAGTTAGGGCCGCTATACACCGCACTACGCGACGGTTGCCGACAAGGGAAGATCGTTTTATCTTGCCATGTACAGCGATTCGCGACGCGACAAGATGGATTTTAGCAAAGACTGCGAACATTTTCGGTCTTCCCCGATGGACTGTCTGCAACAGGATCGTCCCATCGTGAACCGTCGCGTTGTGCGGTGTATAGCGGCCTTAACAATCAGTGTAAAATCAACTCTTTATAAGCAGTGGCGTAACAACCGGGGACAGGGGCCAGACTGCCCCCTGAAGGATTTCAGCAGGAAAAATCCACAAAACCACGTTTATCTATGTGTTTGAAATTTTTGAATGACATTTTTAGGCGCACCCTCACCCCCCCCCCCCCACCTGATCGACTCTTCGGCGGCTGGGCTGACAAAGAAATATTTTAGACCTCGTATTTGGGAAGAAATTTATTTCTTCACTCCCCCTTTATTTCGTGAAGAACATCTAGCAGCTTAGATATACTATTTCAAAAAAAAAAACAGTTAGATAAGATTCTGGCGAAATCGTTGCCACCCTATGAAATCAATTCACACGCACACGCGCACACGCACGCACGCACATACACACACACACACACACACACACACACACACACACACACCTTCCACACACAAATTACACACTGTACAAGTTTATATATGTGTGTAGACGCGTGTTCACGTGATATGGAAGTAAATATTTAATGTTTATGGTTTATTTATTTCAATACGGTAAAATGACAGCTATTAGCGACAAGCTGCTTTTCAGCAAGGCCATACACGAAAAAGACGAAAACACAGAGGCATACACATACAAAAAGAAAAAGAAATGGTGACGGGAATTGTACAAGCAAAAGTTTATCATTTCAATATGAAAAAAAAAATGTTCAATTGCAGGAAAATAATCCACGCACTTCTCTCTCCTCTATATTGTTTGTTCTTTCACATTAACCACACCACATTTTAGTTGTTATAATATGTACCTGCTTGCATTATCTTTACTCTCTTACTTCCCACAATTCTCTAAAACCAGAAGTATAATCACAATCCATCGGTCAATCACAATCAATCACAATTAATGTGCTATAGACAAATGAATAGATGAGACGTAATAATCGGACAACATTGTTTTGATAAATCACCATATAATAATAATAATAATAATAATAATAATAATAATAACAATAACAATAACAATAATAATAATAATAATAATAATAATAATAATAATAATAATAATAATAATAATAATAATAATAATAGTAATAGATAATAATAATAATAGTAATAATAATAATAAAATAAATAATAATAGCAAACAACCTCTTATATAGCGCATAATACATCAAATTACACATTCGGGATTATTTATTTCATCGTCAGTAATATGTTGCAATTCATTCAAGAACCTCACGTAAATCATACATCACCTGCGGTGTACTTGTTCCTTATTTATATTAATGATGTTATAAATGCTTTATCCCTTCTGACGTATGTGCAATTTTCAGATGACAATAGTGTATTTTATTCACATAAATGCCTCGATTCAATTGTTAATATTCTAAATTCTGAACATGCTTAAAATTTCTACATGGTTTAACCTTTTGCACGCCAAAGAGTCAATTTTGCACATTCCAACAATTAAAGTGATAGGCTATCATTGTGGAGCTTCAATTTAAAAAAAAGTCAAACTTTGATATCTGAGCTACAGAGTAGTGTTCAAATGGACAAATAAACACCGTAGAATACAAAGGTTTGAAAAGTTACACTGCCAATTGCAAGTTATGCATGAATAAACAAATAAAACTCGGGGCGAGTTTTAATAGCCTAGGTGTACACACAGTAAGTCTATGGGAGGAAATGGGCAAGTGAATTTGGTCAAATTACGATTTTCACTTTTATTTTGAGATACGATTTTTTTTCAGGGCTTCATTTTTAGACCTCATCAAAGACACTGGTAGCATGTGGAATCATGTGGCTCAGATTTTTTTAACTGTGGTAAATGTTAGTCAATACCTTCAAGTTGGACAATCGTAATAATTATGTTTTTTTCTTCACATTTGCAAAGGAGATGCTGAAAAATAGCTAATTTGCTTTAGTAACATCTATAGAAAAATTATCATTTTCAATACCACAAAAAGGAAAGCGAAATTCGAAGAAAATGTGAAAAGAACAATTATCCCCTCATTATTATCAATTATCATTATCCCCTCAAAATAAATTTAGCGTTCAAAGAGTTGAATGCAATAAAATTTTCTTAATAACGATAAAACATGTTTCATAAATGTCAATACCTCAAAGTCGAAAACCCGTCATACCTAATATCATTACTATTTATAACATGCCTATTAATGGAAAAAAAGTCAACAAAGTTTTTAAAATTAACTCTCGATTCCAATTTAACCTGGAATAATCATACTAATAACATAATTACATCAATATCTAAGGCCGTGGGAATACTTCGTAGATTAAAACATCTAGTTGCAGAAAAAGCACACATTATATTGTACAATGCACTAATCTTACATACATATATTACTTATATATATTTTTGTTGTAACGTTGTTTGGGGAAACAGCAATAAATCCGAAATTAATATTATTTTTCTTTTACGGAAAAAGGGTTCGTCGAATTTACTGCAACTCTTATTATCGTGACCATACTGACCACTTATTTTATAGGCTGAAATCACTTGAAATTTACGATATACACAAATATCAAACAATCTTTCATTTTTTTTTTTTTTGGTAATTTTCCAGCAAAACAGCATCCGACAAACGGGAGGGGGGAGCCGACAACGACAAAAAACATATGTATTTGGCGTCGTCGGCCCCTCCCCCCCCACTTGTCGAATGTTGTTTGGCTGAAGGGGAGGGGGGTTGGCAGGCAAATATGGTTTTACTCGTCCCTGCACCCCACCCCCATTTGACGCCCCTGTATGTGATAAGTATCTTACATCAAATTATAATAATGTTGAGACCTAACTCCAACCCTTACTCTACCTAACACCAATCCTACACCCCAGACACAAGGCTATATAGATACATGTTTAAACTTAAATCATAACTCAGTACACGATATCACACACACACACACACACACACACACACACACACACACACACACACACACCATCACATATGCTGAACACACGCATTTATTTTGCCATTTTAGTACAAGTTTTAAATGAAATTTACGTTTTCTAGAGAATGAATGTTTCTACGGCCATATGAGGATTCTCATGTGAGCTCTTATAATGTTTAGAGGGGAAAAAACGCATTTGGATCCAAGGAATAATTGTGTGTCTAATATCAATTTGTGAAAAAATATTACAACCCACTAGTCCTTGCAATTGGGTTCGATGTCTTCAAGTGACCAACGTTATTTAAGCTACTGGCAACCCCCAAATCACCCATACCTTATATATAAAAAAAAAAAATGTTACATTGTAGCTTGCCTTTTTCTCATAACATGAACAACGGGACTACCGTAAGTTATGCATTACGAAGAATATATGGATCCTTTTCTTCATAACAAGAAAGCCAATAATCTGACTTTGCCAACTCCAAACAACTCTGAACACATCTTTGCTTTCACTTTCTAAACTCATTCTTTAACCCCTTGGGGATGACGGGCTTGTACAGAAGCCCAGTACGGCAGTACATTGCACACTCAGAGACGACGGGCTTCTACAGAAGCCCAGAAAATATGACAACAATTTCAGTCAAACACTGGATAAACGGTAGAGTTTTATCACTTTATGCGTCTGTCCAAAAAATACACATTTTGGACCAGTATAAAGTAAGAAAATAAATATTCTGTGAAGAATTTTATCAGAAAACATGGCTTTATATTCCCTTCAAAGTCAACCACGAGCAAATCGCGTGGTCCCTACATGAACACCATTGCCGTACAGCATCGAGCCCAAAGGGTTAAAGTGGGACTAAAACGCGCCGCCTTCTTTTTCTTTTCATAAAGCTGAGACATACATGTATAACAAAAAATAAAATAAGTGAAAAATATGAAATAAAATAAAATAAGCCCACCTGAGACATATAAGCCCGCCTGATTAAACCTCTTTTATAATCTACTACGTACCTTTAAACAAAACTGCACCAGTTAAGTAAGATTCTTACCTAATCTAATTGCCAGAATGTGAGATCTTTATTTAAAATTTGATGATAAAACCTCATAATCCGAAAATTTTAATTGTGCAAAGAGCTCTAAAAACATGACTGCTTTAACACTGAAACGAATGAAGTGGCTTTCATATTACCAAGCTATTGTGACTTTTTCTTTGCAAATTGATATCTAAAACGAGGGTTCCTGGCTATAAAATAAACATTAAAAAATATTGTTTGAATTTAAATTTTTTTAACAGAAATTGAGATATAAAGTTGTTTTTTGTCACCCGGACACACTGTGCCATTAACAAAAGAAAAGACTGAACTCAAGATTAGAACGCTACATATATATAAAGTAGAATGTGAGTAGATTTCTGTACGGAAAAAAACGAGCCCAAATCAGACATATTTTAGGCCCGGTGACCTTCGACCTTTCAGCTCCAAAATCTAATAAGTTCATTGGTGCCTCATAGTACATACTTGGTCTTAGTTCATGTACTTACATCAAAATACGATTGGGGGGTTCTTAAATTATCGCGGTAACAAGAACCAGTAACGGACGCACGGACGGACGCACGGACGGACAACCCGAAAACACAATGTCTCCGGCAACTTCGTTGCGGAGGCCTAAGAAAAAACAGCCGTAATGATTGGGGCTTCCGCAGGTCCAAGCTTATTCTACCTATATTTTCACATCAATGACACGATTTGAAGATCGTTTTTTCAGTAGTTTTTCAAATGCGCGGCGAAAATGTGGGTTTTGTTTGGCATATACGATAGGATTTATCGTTCCATTTGTCATAACGAGTACGAATCGAGTAAGTTTGAAAGTGATTAAAAGTGTGGGGTTTCCTGCCCAGATGAATTCAAGAAAAAGGAGTAGTGTGAAGGGTAACCAACAGATGATGAAAAAAGTTACAATGGTGGTGATTGCCTTGGTTGCCTTGGTTTCAATGCGGATACCAGCATTCTCATCGACTCCATTATGTCTCTTCCGCTGTAATCTGTTTCTCCTTTCTGCGTTGATAAACTCGCGTTTCTTAATCAAAATTAGCAGGCGGACGTTGAGAACAGAGACGAGGGTTAGGCCAACTACGCCACAGAATAACGCAAGTATGTTCTCCACTGAAACTTTTGTTAAGTTGCAAATTTGATGGTCCTCAATTCCGTAAGGATAACAACTGCAGACTACAAGACAGGCTACTATCCATACGATCATTGTTGATATTGCTGCATTTCGCTTGGTGGCTACCCTGCGATGAAAATTCGGAAAAGCGACAGAACAATATCTCTCGATCGTTAAGACAATTAGCTGTAAGAACGACGAAGTCGCACAAATCTGTCCTGGCATGTCAAATTTAACTCGATTCCGTGCCAAACATATGAAGTCATTCTGTACCAAAACTAAATACGAATGTGGGACAAAACCAACCACGGGATATGTCACATCAGCTAGCGACAATGCTGCAATCAAATAGTATGATGGTCGACGAAGTTTCTTTTCCTTGTAAACAGCAAACAACACAAGAAGGTTACCACACACGTCAAGGAACAAAAGAGGAAGGCACATTATGATGAAGGCCGCCAAGAAATGTTGATTTACTAAATCATTGTAAGAGTCATAAAGAGAAGATGACTGTGTAGGGCTATCCAAAGATTGATTTTTCATGACTTCCCCGCTAAGTGAGTTGTTGATTTGACGTAGTGAATTGTGAAGTTTATATTTACTGAAAAAAAAACAGATAAGAAGGTTACCTTGAATAGGAAGCGTCTCTGATATTGGATTTCGTTCACATTTTAGATGAAAACTTTCCTCAGCCTCCGCACAAGGCAATGGTTAAACGCAAAAGGCAGCCAGACTGGATCGGTAGAATGTTGATAATTGTATAAAAAACATTCAGAAATTATTCATTCATCCGAATCACACGTTCCCGGTAAAAACCGATGGTTTTAGTTTGGTGTAAGGGCCTATACAGTTTATACTCTCTACATTGGAATCACCAGGCGAAATTTTGTATTACAGTCCTCCACAATTATTGCTTCTTACCAACGTCAGGTGGACGTAATATTATAATTTTAATGCCACACGAACTTTTAAATCGCGTTTACCCTCCGAAGATGTCACTAGAAGGAAAACGTCATCTTTACAGAACAGAATTTTGTCCTTCCAGGAATAAAATGCTTCCAGAGGTCCGTATGGTCAAACAGACTGGTAGTTTGTCTTTTACGCTGAACAAAACATAGTCCAGGTTCTGGCCGATTGTATTCAATCAATCTCCATCTGTGCACGCAACATGAGCACCACTCCAACTGACGACAATAACTAAGTGATTCACTTAACCCCAAAAAATATCAATTTTTTTTAAGCCTGTGATTATGCTGCATATGATTGGTCTTGTAAGTATGCTGTTACGCGGTGGGTGAATTATTTACCAAAACATTTGTAGTGGACTGGATAATGCCACAAAGTGCAACATAACCAGGGACATGGGGCAAGGGAAGTGTAGGGAAGGAGGCTTCTAGACTCGAACCCCCACCCCGAACACATACTTTTTTTAGTGTTGAAACATCCCCCATTTGGACCTTACGACACCCTTTTTGTACTCTTCGTCTTTTGACTATACCACTAGACATAGCCTTGTCAGTTTGACCCCCACCCCAAACATGCTTCCTAATGACGCCACTACACGTCATCATCGTGAAATAATAATGAATCTTAATTAATTAATCATGATCTGTTTCACAAAATCGAACTGCTCCATCATGCATTAATATACTAAATTGTAAACTCTTCAGAGGATAGTTACTGTAATCGGGGCTGCCACTCAAAATTTTCACTTTCCCCTATACCGCATGCGCATTTCCCCTACAGACGCCACTGTTCCCCTACGCTCTAACAGCCCATTTTTCATCAACGAAATTTAAGTTTTTTCCTACAAAATAGCCTTAGTAAATGCAAGAGATTTATTTCAGTTGAGAAGGTTGACGTTGTGACCACCTCGATACTGCAGCATCCACGCGTTACGCTTTGCAGTAGTGACCAACTAGGACAATGGGTTTACCCAAACAATGTCTACAAACGAAAATATTTGGGAGTTCTTTGAAAACCGTTAAAGACCCACTGTCACGGGTCAAATCAACCACCGAGAGGATGAAAACAAGTCTTTAGATACAGGCAAATACTCACAAATATAGACTGTTGCAGTGCCATAGTCTACAGATAGCAGGAGGAAAAACAATGCTCTATTTAAACACACCACCACGATTTTTCTCTTGCATTATGGGAAGCATTAGTACCCCAATTTTAAAATTTGGGTCAAAAGAGGGCGTTTTCCATTCTGTCATGACAGTGGGCCTTTAGGATTTAAGAATATTTTTCGAAAATTGTCTGAATCCCCTGCGATACATCAAACCCCTCTACTTCCCCTACCGAAGGTTATTTTCCCCGCAGGTATCCCCTACAACCTACAGTTGGCTAAAATCTTCTACAGTAGGGGGTTTCCCCTACAAGTCGCAGCCTTGATGTTATGCATTGATTTATCACCTCACTTAAGATAATGAACAAAACTGCATTTCCCTTGAGTCGACAAAATATAACTGTTGTGGTTAGAATAATAAAACAGTTGCTTTATATGCATCAGTACTTCCATTTCCTCGTCACAATTACTGTGATTGCCAACAGGGCAAATAGATTATGTTCCCTCTTTTGTGTCATGTTTAATGCAAATATATTATATTAAAACAAGCTTTGTTTCGTCGGTAAAAAACAAAATCGCTAGAACGAAGAGGCAATAAGCGATAGTGTTCTTCATCAGGAAAAGTGGTGATTATAGCTCTTGCATTATGTAGTGCCGACATATTCGTTTAATAAGATGTAATGACTACACATGAAAGCAGCCTTTTTAACAATTATGTCCTGCATCTGTGTGTGTGTGGTTGTGGTGTGTGTGTATGTGTGGTGTTGTGTTGTGTGTGTGTGTGTGTGTGTGTGTGGTGTGGTTGTGTGTGTGTGGTGTGTGTGTGTGTTGTTGTGTGTGTGTTGTGTGTGTGTGTTGTGTGTGTGTGTGTGTGTGGTGGGTGAGTACATGTGTATATCTTTTATTTCAATTTCAATTTTTCAATTTCAATTTATTTCCACTTTTCATAAAAAAAAATATACAATTGAAACGTGGAGAAATAACAATTACATACAAACTACAAATTACAAATTACAATGAAATATGAATGAAGTGATGGGACCAACAAAAGCATTCTCAAACACTTGGCGAGATTGGCCCCTGAAAGTGTGGTACACATAAATCGGTATGTTGTACAAATTAAATACACATAATAGAAGAAAGAAAAAAGATAAAGAAAATGCATCGTATAAATGGGTTACACTTACCGGTTTAAAATTTCTATATTTTTTTCAGTTACCAACCTACATCATAGAATGCTTGCCAATGACACAACGTGACATACATAGACCTATTTAAATCAATATTTGAAAATTGAATATTGAATGACTTATTTAAAGTTTTTCAACCGTACGTTGGTTAAAAAAAAAAAAATGTTATCTACATCCGTACTGGACCTATGTGCGTACATAATTATGTGTGTCTATAAAACTTATAAATCCCGGATGAAAGTGTTAGGGGCCAAAATACAATAGTGTTTTATCACAAACTTAGATAATGATAAGCAAATGCATATACCTGTTAAAAGGTAAGCCAATACCAAGCATTTGAGGAAAATCCAGCGCCATTTATGAATATGTCTATGTCAATATTTTAGAAGAATGATATCATCAAATTTGTATTTTTTTACCAAATTACCAAACCCTGCTTGGAAAGATATGTCTGCACATGTTAAGGTATTTATCAGAGCTACAATCCAAAGCACCTGATTTTTCATATAATAGGCACAACCAAACAATCTTCACAATACCTTTAACCTTTTGTATATTTTGACAGGCATCGATATTTTCAACCTTATGAATTGAGCGATATTCCTTTATATCTGTTGAGGAAAAACAAGATAAATAATTCATTTAGTGTTAACCATGCAAAGGAAAGCATAGTACATTTATGAATGAAGGAATGAGAGAACGAATGAATTTTTTTCGTCATACCTTAGGTTATTGGAGAACAATAAATACACAACAATATAATAATATCTACAATATTATACAATAAATACAAAATATATTACACGTTAAATGGAAAAATGCAATTATATTAGAAACAAAAATACAACAATACAAGTGAAGTTTGAGTGTAAACTTTATACATGTATTTAGGCACGGTTTTTAATAAAGTGTAAACTAATTCAGTGCTTAAGAAATAATAAATAACCATATGATAATATAATAATAAATAACAACAAGATCAGATGATTTTGAAGGCAAAAATGTGAATTGAAAAGCTGCAAAGCATACACTTACTTACATTAACATACAAATTATAATGCATAATTATTTACATATAATACTTACATATAAATTAACTTTGTACAAGGATTATTTTAAAACACAGTATTATCATGTTACATTTTACTAGATCACGTTTTGCTAGAGTCTGTACATTTTCATATTATCAAGGTATTGCATCCAGAACTAAATAATTGGTTATCAACAGTTCTCTAGATTCAATTAAGGCAGGGAATTCAAATAGATGATGAAATTCATCCCCATCAAAACACTGGACGTACACAGATCACAGGGGAATTTTGAAGAGACTGTCTCGGACACGGTTACATAAAAATAGGATATGTTTATTCAAGCCAAACTAAAGATGGAGAAGGTTCATTACACTATCAAAATAGCAACGTAACAAAAAATTGCACTCGTTACATTTTTATAAATATTTATCATATTATCTTTAAAAAAAAAGAAGTGTACACTTCCACTCAAATGAAACAAAAAAGCCGCAATTCTTCGTCCTTGCAGTAGCTTTATATAAAGGAAATAAAGGGGAATTTCTTGTATGAAGTTGCCACAGTATGATGAATTTTTATCATTATAAATTTGTTTGTTCAGTTTTTGCTGTGGACACGGTGTTTATTTCTACCCTGCCCTGAAATATAGCGAATTTTTCTGTTGTTACACCGATAAAAATGCCTTTGATTGCAGCTCGAAACTGTGGGTTGCTGATAGCGTAAATTATGGGGTTTGCGCATGAATTGTAGAAACCCAAGACAATGAGAATGCGCTGAAGTGGGCTACGAAGGAAGGAAGACGGAACAAATCCGACAACATAGCCTAAGTAGCCGATCTGGTTTGGGCTCCAGCAAACAATGTAAGTGATAATGACAATGAACATCATCTTAATGACCCGATCCCTAGCCACGAGGTGAAACGATTTGCCCTTCTGAGGCTGAAAAAGCAAAGATTTCTGGGAGAGTTTGCGCGCGATAAGAATTTGCGTAACAAGCATGGTGCACACGGGAATGACGAGGCGAAGAAAGAACCACACGTATCCTGAGGCGATCTGACTACCTTCTGACAAAATCTGAAACACACATGACTTGTTTTCATCAACGGACAAGATGAAAAATCCAAAATGAAGTTGAGAGAAGAGCAGCCGCCCATATGAGGGCAATGATCATGGATACACGTCTCTTACTGATGATGCGGTTGAAGTATATGGGATGTACAACCGCGATATATCGTTCGATCGATATCGCCATCAAGATGTACGTCGAGGCTGTTATTCCAACCCACATACGATATGACGACAGGATGACCTTGCAATAAAACTGCCCTGCCCATGTAGTTGGGAGGGTTTTGACCTGTGGTATAGGGATGATGAAAATGGACGTGAAGCAATCAGCTACCGCTAGACCGCCGATCAACGTGTCGGTAGATCGATTCGCTGCTCTTCGTTGAAAGATAGCCACCATTACGAGTAAGTTACCGCCGATACCAAGGATGGCAGAGATCAGTTGTAGGACCAGCCACCAAGACCACGTGATTGGATACCAGGACCAATCAGATTCCCTGTTCTGAACGTCGCTGTTCTCGCTCGTTACGTACTGTAGGGTAGACGTTGCTCCGATATCCGTGAATCTATGTGACGTACGGTACTCGGTAGAAGGTAAATCATCGAAAAAGGAACTCGTCACGTAAGATACCTTTTGACTGGTTTCACTTACGGTGGCAATCCCCGTTGTTAATGGCATTCCGCAAGATAAGGGACTTATAACTACGAAAATCCATGCGAAAAATAAATGTGTAATGCACTTCATATTGTCTGCAGGGTACCCGAGTCAAAGTATCTGTGAACGTATACAAATAATCGGTGTCGGTTAAGAATTTGAAATAGCCGTAATTTAAAGAGTTTTAACAATAACTTAAATAATTGAAATAACCTACATCAAATAAAAAAAAAACAGCGAACTAAACCACTTTAGTGTGATTTCAGTCACATTCCTAAAGACATTTCCCTATAGAACGTAGCTTTGGAATAATCACCCGGTTTATTATCAAGCTGATAATCGTTCATGGGTATCTTGAGAGTGACGGGATAATTTCAAACCTTTTTTTATTACCGTTTATTGTTTCTCTTCACATACAGACAAGGTATATTGTTTTTTCACAATTACATGTATTGAAACAATACTTTTTATCAGTACAAATGTGGTAAAAGTCAATAATAGCAGGCCAAAGATAAAGAAACACAACAAATATAAGAAATAGTTTATTGTTCCAAAAGGATGCATCGTACGTTCATAAAAAGATCACAATGACTTTAAAAGGAAATGCCCATAGAAACGTATCCGGAAGCTTACAGTTAAAGTCTGTGTTTTTGATTTGGACACCAAACCGATTTCGCTCGGATTTTATTCAACATGTCCAACTAAAAATAGGTACAAAAAAAAGCAGTGTACAAAATTTTGGATTCGTACGTTGTGAAGTATATTGATATATAAACATTAAATCGTTTAAAATCGGGCCGTTGCTCAAGTTGTCTTTTGAAATAGTAATCCAGGTTCCAGACAATGGATGGATGTTGTACCAACTGATTTGAATTTTGAACAGTCCAACCGTAGTTTTATGCTTTTTCAGTTTATCAACGACCCATGAAAAAATCGCTTCTTCAATTGTCTGAAATTGTTACTGATTTTATTAAGCACAAAATTTCCTACATAAAACACTTTTCCGTGTCTAGTTTATTGCCTGTTTCGTTAACAGGTAACATTTTGAAAAGTTACAAGAAAAAAAGTGACTTTTGTAAGGAACCCCTAACTAGCTTGGTTTATACTTCGCCCTTGATATAGCTTAAGAGGTTGTATGGAGCTGCCAAAGCATTAAATATTTTCACAATATTATTGTAAATTCGTGTTTTCAGTTTTTCCCGTGGACACGGTGTTTATTTCTGCCCTGCCCTGAAAAATAGCGGACTTTTCTTGCCCAACATTGATAAAAATGCCTTTGATTGCAGCTCGAAACTGTGGGTTGCTGATAGCGTAAATTATGGGGTTTGCGCATGAATTGTAGAAACCCAAGACAATGAGAATGCGCTGAATTGGGCTACGAAGGAAAGAAGACGGAACAAATCCGACAACATAGCCTAAGTAGCCGATCTGGTTTGGGCTCCAGCAAACAATGTAAGTGATAATGACAATGAACATCATCTTAATGACCCGATCCCTAGCCACGAGATGAAATGATTTGCCCTTCTGAGATTGAAAACGCAAAGATTTCTGGGAGAGTTTGCGCGCGATAAGGATCTGCGTAACAAGCATGGTGCACACGGGAATGACGAGGCGAAGAAAGAACCACACGTATCCTGAGGCGATCTGACTACCTTCCGACAAAATCTGAAACACACATGACTTGTTTTCATCAACGGACAAGATGAAAAATCCAAATGAAGTTGAGAGAAGAGCAGCCGCCCATATGAGGGCAACGATCATGGATACGCGTCTCTTACTGATGATGCGGTTGAAGTATATGGGATGTACAACCGCGATATATCGTTCGATCGATATCGCCATCAAGATGTACGTCGAGGCTGTTATTCCAACCCACATACAATATGACGACAGGATGACCTTGCAATAAAACTGCCCTGCCCATGTAGTTGGGAGGGTTTTGACCTGTGGTATAGGGATGATGAAAATGGACGTGAAGCAATCAGCTACCGCTAGACCGCCGATCAACGTGTCGGTAGATCGATCCGCTGCTCTTCGTTGAAAGATAGCCACCATTACGATTAAGTTACCACCGATGCCAAGGATGGCGGAGATCAGTTGTAGGACAAGCCACCAAGACCACGTGATTGGATACCAGGACCAATCAGATTCCCTGTTCTGAACGTCGCTGTTCTCGCTCGTTACGTACTGTAGGGTAGACGTTGCTCCGATATCCGTGAATCTATGTGACGTACGGTACTCGGTAGAAGGTAAATCATCGAAAAAGGAACTCGTCACGTAAGATACCTTTTGACTGGTTTCACTTATGGTGGCAGTCCCCGTTGTTAATGGCATTCCGCAAGATAGGGGACTTATAACTACGAAAATCCATGCGAAAAATAACTGTGTAATGCACTTCATATTGTCTGCAGGGTACCCGAGTCAAAGTATCTGTGAACGTATACAAGTAATCGGTGTCGGTTAAGAATTTGAAATAGCCATGATTTAAAGAGTTTTAACAATAACTTCAATAATTGAAATAACCTACATCAAATAAAACAAAAAATCAGCGAACTAAACCACTTTAGTGTGATTTCAGTCACATTCCTAAAGACATTTCCCTATAGACCGTAGCTTTGGAATAATCACCCGGTTTATTATCAAGCTGATATTCGTTCATGGGTATCTTGAGAGTGACGGGATAATTGCAAACCTTTTTTATTGCCCGTTTATTAGTTCTCTTCACATACAGCCAAGATATATTGTTTTTTCACAATTACATGTATTGAAACAATACTCTCTATCAGTACCAATGTGCACTGAAAAGATAGATTTGTCAAAAAAATGGTCTTATTTGACAAATTAAAATTAGTCATACACATTATCTTTTTGGAATATTCAAGAAATGATGCTGAATATGTGTTTGCATGGTTCACCGAACATGTTTTAGCAGTTCAAATTAATTTTCACTATCACAAACATTTTCACTTAAAAAAATTGAAAGAAAATTTAATCAATGGCAAATCCATTGTTAATTTGTCATTTTAAAAATTTTACCGCATTACGAATATATGACAAATCAAATAACGAATATTTTGTCATTTTGTATTTATGTTTGTCACAAAATGACAAATTATAAATACATAATTCGTCTTGCTATTTGTTATGTAATTTGTAATGTAGTAAAAATGACAAATTAACGACATATTTGTCATTCATTAATTAGCCATTCAATTTCTTAAATTGAAGATTTATAACTCGTGAAAATATTTGTGATGATGAAAATCTTTTTAAAATGCTAAAAATTGTTCAGTGAACAACACAAATACATGTTTTGCTTTATTTTTTTGAATAATGAAAACAATCACGTGCATGACAAATTTAAATTTGTCAAATTAAACCCTTTTATTGACAAATTTATCTTTTCAGTGTGGTAAAAGTCAATAATAGCAGGCCAAAGATAAAGAAACACAACAAATATAAGAAATAGTTTATTGTTCCAAAAGGATGCATCGTACGTTCATAAAAAGATCACAATGACTTTAAAAGGAAATGCCCATAGAAACGTATCCGGAAGCTTACAGTTAAAGTCTGTGTTTTTGATTTGGACACCAAACCGATTTCGCTCGGATTTTATTCAACACGTCCAACTAAAAATAGGTACAAAAAAAGCAGTGTACAAAATTTTGGATTCGTACGTTGTGAAGTATATTGATATATAAACATTAAATCGTTTAAAATCGGGCCGTTGCTCAAGTTGTCTTTTGAAATAGTAATCCAGGTTCCAGACAATGGATGGATGTTGTACCAACTGATTTGAATTTTGAACAGTCCAACCGTAGCGTTGCAGAGATTGCATGAAAATTATCCGACTGCAAGGGTTTGAGTTTTTGACCTTATGAGAGTTGAATGTTTATGCGAATCTTTACATCATGAATGATTTGAGCTTATTGGGTAATAAGCTCATTTAGCGGTGTTCAAATCATGAACGCAGTCTTTAAACTGAAGCTGAGTTTTGTACCTAATAATATCTATACCAGGGGCGTCGATCTATGTTTCGGATTGGGGGGAGGGGAGGCAAAAGGGAAAAATGTCCAAAATTTTCGGCGCGCTCCGCGCACCAAATTGTAATACAAAATTTTGACAAATTGACAATTTGATATGTTTAATAGTATTTTTATGCCATGGTTAATGGTCTTATAGTGGTTTCAAATGCTTTTTAAAACAAATATTTGCATTACATATTATGCATTTTTCAAGTTGTCAAAATTCTGGGGGAGGGGGACAAATTGATATTTTCGCCCCCCCCCCACTATTTTCATTGGTTGGGCGCCCGACCCCCCCCACCCCACCACACACACACACACACACACACACACACCTAAGATCGACGCCTCTGATTCATACACAATTGCTATTCTTTCGCACAAAATCATCACTCTGGTACTAATCAACTAACTTAAAATGTGGATAAAAATTGGGCTTTGTCTGACGCGTCGAGATATAATTCATGTATTAACCCAAGTATAGTTTCGGTCAATCTTTCACAAAATCATAGTATTGTTATGCCAGACAACAGAAAACATCAGCTCACCTATTTCAAAGTTCTTTTTACCTAAATGTTTTAAAACTCTGTACATGTCAGATTATTTTTAATTCCCGTCGTGATTTTTGCACTTTGTGTCATTCGTGATGTACAAATTCCACTGCGTTGTACACTTAATTTATCTAAATGAACGAAGAAGATTGAAAGTTGTATAAATATATGTATCTATTGATATTCCCAGGGCTTCATTTTAAAACCGTATGGACGGTTATGAAGCGTAGATTTAAAAAAAAACTGCAAACATTGCAAAATGATGCCTTCGACGCTAAGAGTTTTTTGTAATGTAAATAAAAATAAACTGTGAATTATTGAGCCAACAGAATTAAAATGAATGTTATTAGAAAATAATACAATTTACGTGTATCTTACTGCTACAAAACTTCAGATAATTCAGATCAGAATTTTAGCAGTTAAATTAGTGACAAAATTGATATTACAATAAATTTAATACCATACGTTTGGACCAATTTGCTGCAATTATTGTTACACAACTGTTAGACAGATCTCTTTGGTTTTAACCAATGAACAGTATTGAACAGTATACTTGGTGAATTGGTGTACGAAACTTGTAGTCCAACAGCTTGATTTTGCTTGGTTTCACTATCGGTTCAATAGATTTTTCCTCGGCGACAATTGCTTCGAAGAGGATACAATTTTCCCAACCTCTAACCCTAACCTTAACCCTAACTATATATCCTTAACAGGAAACCCAATGACAACTCTTTGTTTTCTGATTATTTTGTCACCGGAGCAACTTTGTCTTGTCACTCTTTCTGACATGTTTGGTAAGGCTTGTTATCCAATCGGTCATTTTTTTTTTTTTATATTGGTTTGAGGAGCCTTACCAATTCTGCTACAGGGTAAAATATTATGAAAAAATACACTGTCCATTGTAGGTAAAGTAATTACCAAATAAAAGGTAATTCGCCATTACTGATTTATTTCATTAATTTTCACCGAATTTAGCTTAATGGGTTACACGACTTATAGTTTAGCAGAACTTTATACCCATAAAATCGGTCGGGGCGTTCGAGTTAAGTTTTTGTA
>JZLH01S0006312.1:414-12266 GCA_001188425.1 Eucidaris tribuloides | reverse complement strand
GATCTAGGCGAGTTGCACTTGGTGCACAAGGTGCACGCCTCCTTTGTCCAGCTGTTTTCTATCTGTTTTCTTTTACCTTAAGCTATGGTCACAAATACAAGAATTGGCTGCTCGGCGCCGGGCTGTGAGTTTTTTAGCCAATTTTTTTTCTGCAAGCGGCAGCCGCCCAGGCACCGATGTTTTTTTTTAGAGCATCAGTCGGTCGCTGATGAAGAGTCAGCGCGCAATTAGAATTCTGGCGGTGCCTGCTCGATTTCACTCGCCGCCCAAACCATTGCCCGGTCCCCGGGTGGGCGCCGCCCGGGCACCGACCTAATCTAGCAGTCGCCGTCAAAAGATTTAGGTAAAAAAATCGCTGCCGCTAAATCAAAGGCTGCCGAGTGGTCACCACCCGGTCGCCACCCTGTCGCCGAATGGTTGCCGCTTGGAGATTGATCGGTTACTGGGCGGATGAGTTCAAAATTGGTCGGCATCTGGATGGTATGTGCTCTGTGCATTTCCGGATATCTCTAAGGCACCCCTCGGCGCACTCCACAAGAGACCACGGGGTTTTAAAAAAAAAGGCCATATACATATTTTTACAGTTTTCATGTCATTAAAATGCCAAAAGCATAGGAGAATACCAAGGGAGCAGGGAGAAAAGGGGAAAAATATTGTTGATGGCCAGTAGGACAGCCGCATAAACATAACCAGGTTGCCGGAGAAAAAAATCCCGGAGGAGCGCAGTGCGCCTTCATACCTGTAGATGCCCTTCCGATCACTGGAGGGCCACCGGGCGATTTCTTACAAATCACCCGATGGCCCGTGGGAAACCACCCGGGGATCGGTAAGTCATCAGTCAGTCGCTGCCCGGTCACTGTGCGGAGAAGCTCCCTCGATTTTGCCATTTTTAATCTGAAATCGATAAGTCACTGACATAAAATAGGCAGGGCGCCACCTTAACATCGCAAGGGCTTTACAGGCTGCTCAGCATGTTCCAAGAACCGCTGGGCAATGCCTAAATTCCAGCGGCGACCGAGCAGGCAATTTATTTGTGACCATAGCATTACTTGTAAAGATGGCAAGAAATTCTTTGTCAGAATATTCTAAATCTGCCCCTGGATTTAAATTTTAAAAAAATCGTGCAACGTCTATGAAATAAAAAAAAAATTATCTAAATTACTAATTTTCAAATCTACATCAGCTCACTTTGCTACTGATTCAGAAATCATTGTCTCATTTTTAGTACTCAATATGGAATTTCTTGCTGCTGATCGAAGTTATTATAAGTGTCGGAATTATTAACTACGATAAACCATTGTCTGCTACACATGTGGTTGATTAGGTACGGATAAAAAAATCAAAGGAGGAAGTTGTGAGGTTGGTTAGCGGGTAAAGTTTTGTTTACGAAAAATAGTGTTCATTTATTCATGTCATTACGCTTTATTACGCATCGTGTAGAAACCTTCATAGAATGTTGCCTAAATTATCAAAATACCATTTTTCCAATTATTTTCAGATTATTAGTACATTTGTTTTATGCGTCCAGCTTATAGTAAAAACAATTAAAATAACAATAATAATAATCAACGGTCATTGTAAACAGTCATTGTAAACACTACTGAAGGGGGAAGCTATATCACCCCATGTTGGTATACGTCGGAAATACGATGATAGTATTTTGCTATTTATTCCTGTTAAACAACGATTATACACTCTTATTTCACTTAGAAAGGTGTGTGTATCATGTGTCTGTAAGTGTCTGTTTGTGTGTGTATCTGTGTGCCAGTGTGTGTCTTGTGTCTGTGGGTGTCTTTCTATGTATGTATCTGTTTGTGTTTGCATGTGTGACATGTGTCAGTGTGTGACTGTTTGTGTGTGACATGTGTCTGTTTGTGACTGTTTGTTCAAGTGTGTTTGTGTCTTTGTGTGTCTGTATGTGTCTGTGTGTCGAAATGTGTCTGCGTGTCTTTATATCTCTGTGCGTGTCTGTTTGTGTGACTGTATTTGTATGTATGTTTGTGTGTATGTGTGTATGTGTCTTTGTGTTTGTTTTTGTATTTCTATGCGTCTGTATGTGTCTGTGTTCGTGTGTATCTGTGTGTTGTCAGTGGGCCTAGGTGTGAGTAAATGGGTTTACATGTATCAGGGGTTTGTGCGTCTCTGTGTGTATCTGTATGTCTGTGTGTGTTTTCTCTATGTATATGTCTGTAAGTGTATGTGTAAGTCTGTGCGTATCTCTGTATGTGTCTATGTGTCTGTGTCTGTGTTTCTGTGCGTGTCTGTTTGTTTGTATATGTCTGTGTTGCTAGTGTTTGTGTCTATAGCCTGCATGTGTCTGTTTGTGTGCCTGTATGTGTGTGATGTGTGTCTGTATGCGTCTGTTTTGTCTGTATGTGTCTGTATGTGTCGGTTTGTGTGTCTGTCTGTGTCTGTGTGTTTGTCTGTGGGATTCTGTGTGTATGTCGGTGTGCTTCCGTGTTTGTTGTGTTTGTAGTAGGTGTGGATTTGTATGTGTGTCTGTGTGTGTATCTGTTGTTTTTGGTTGTATGTCCCTGTGTGTGTTTGTGTGTTTGTGTGTATGTGTTTCTGTTTTTGTGTATTTGTGTGTGCCTGTGTGTGTGTGTTTCTGTGTGTGTCTGTGTGTTTTTAGTGGGGCGTAGGTGTGAGCATATGGGTTTACGTGTATACGGGGTGTGTGCCTCTGTGTGCGTTTGAGTGTCTCTGCGTGTGTCTGTGTCTGCCCATGTGTCTGCATGTCTCTAATTGTTGGAAGCAGGGTTTATGTTTATACAGGGTGTGTGCCTCTTTGTGTGTGTCTGTAAATGTCTGTTTGTCTGTCTGTTTGTCTGACTGTATGTGTGTCTGTGTCTGTGTGTTTATCTTTGCGCATGTCTGTGCGTGTCTCTGTATAGCACAATCAATCAAACACACTATTCTGAGAAGTTTGGAACTTACACAACTTTACCTGTATGGGAAGTTATATTGAGAATTTGTGAAACAATTATACACAGTAGTAGCAAACTTAACATTTTGAACTCACATAAACACATGCAAAGACACACAGACACACGCACAGACAAACACAAACACATACAGACATACAAACATGTACATCAAGACAGACAAACAGACACATACAGACGCACACAAACACTTGACACACATGCACACAAACAAATCCACTCACACAGATACACACACACATACACACACACAAAGACACACACACACATGACACATAGATACACACAAACAGACATACACACAAACACATGACATACAAAAGCACGCACACAGAAAAACAACCAGGCAGACATACAAAAACAGACACAGACATAGGCAAACATACAGACACACATACAAGCACACGCACAAACACAGACACATACACAAGCATATACAGACAGATACACACACACAGACACATGATAAACACAGACAGACACAAACACCTGACACACATGAATACACAGACCCACACACACAGATACACACACAGAAAGACAACCACAGATACATGACACACTGACACACAGAGACACACCCAGACACATTACACACATACGCATATAAACAGACACAGACCTGCTCAAATAACACAAACACATACAGACACACACAGAGACACAGACACACAGGCAAACACAGAGACACATACAGACAGACACATACACACAGACACACACACATACAAAAATACAGACATATAAAGAAACATACAGACACACATACACACACACATATACACATATAAACACACACGCATACCCACATATACCCACATACCCACAAACTATTAAAAGTGATTTGATCATGGCTGGCGACAATTTGTGTCGTCAACTGCAGACACAAATTGTCGCCGGCGACAATTTTTGCCGTCAGGTTTTTCACAAATCGTCACAAACTTTCATCGGCGACAATTTGTGCCGCAACAAAGATGTCTGCTGGGAGTCTGCTCTATTCTCAGTAAAAAAAAAAGACTTGGATTTCAGAAGTAATTCGGAATAGTCTGGCATAAACCGAGAATTGTATCAATCAGAGTCAAATTAACTACGAAATCAGAGCCACTTTAACTCGGAATAGGGTAAGCTAGCAGCTAACTCCATTTCGAGTCCAATTAACTAGGAAATCAGAGTCACTTTAACTCGGAATAGGGTAAGGTCCCAGCTTACTCCATTCGAGCCAAATTAACTCGGAAATCCGAGTCACTTTAACTCGAAAAGTAGTAAGCTACCAGCTAAGTCCGTTCCGATGTACATTTGTCTCGGTTCAAGACCATGCGACGTTTTGTTTTTTTAGTAGTGGTAGTACACTCTCTCTCTCTCTCCAATATTTTCTACCTTCACTCTGCCTAGTCGAAGAACGGGATTCACTATAGGCCACAATAGTCTTAGTTTATGACAGTTAATTTATGATAGAAATCTCTCTAGTATGTAGGATAAGTTCTTACGTCTGGAAGCCAGACTAATGTACTTTTGACTTCTGTTTTACCCAGGTTCGTGCCATGAAGCAAGTACGATATGTCACGGATGATAGCGTAGCGACGACACAAGCAGTTGCCTCGTGGGGACTGGATCGAGTTGACCAGAGATACCTGCCACTCGATGGACAGGCCAATTTTGATGGTATGCACTCCATCGTTCCAAATTAAACTCTTAAATTGCTAGCAATTTTTAACCGTTCAACCAGGCATTATTTTAATCAAATGTTTACTGTCAATAATCCAGATCTATATAATTTGTAAATTGTACTCCATATTGTATTGTAAGTTATGTTGGTTATAGTGTAGTGTTCTTGTGTATAGTCTTTTTAATCTGTAGTCTGTGACTAAGATAATGTAGTTCATTTTGTTTTTCGTCTAATTTATATTAGTAACACATATCAGCTTGGGTTTCAGAGCTCAATAAGGTATTATATTTCCTTTTTAAGCTAATTTCCCACTCACCATTTTAAATATCTTTTGTTATTGTCTTCATTCGTATTGTTACTCTAATATTGATATGTGTGTGTGTATACTTCATTTTTTTATTTTTTTTATTGTTTGTGATATCGAATGAGTGAGTAAATAAATAAATAAGATAAATGAAAATAAATAACAATACATTACCCCACAAAACAACTTTTGGAGTGCAGTGTCAACTGCAAACAACTATAACTTTTATACGGACATATTTGAGAAAAAAAGTTTTTGTATAAACGTTGCAGTTATAATATGTCCTTTCCAACAGTCAAACTTCAGTTGTAATGTTGTCAAAAGATCTGAAGCTATAATGAAGTTGTGAAATTGCATTATCAATTAATATATAGAAACTAGTCCTCTGCTATTGGAAGTAATCATCCTTTAATTTGACTTACAGGTGATGGTTCCGGTGTAAATGTCTACGTCATCGATACCGGTATATATCCACAGAGCTTGTACTTCGAGGGCAGGGCTGAGGTTGCGTTTGATGCCAACCCAGGTTCTGCAGGATATGTAAGTATCCATCCATATGATATTGTTGTTGTTTGTTGATGTTTGTTTTTGTTAGTTGTTTGTTGTTGTTGGTTTTTCTTATTTGTTGTTGTTGTTGTTGGTTTTTTGTTGTTGGTTGTTGTTTTTGGTTGTTGTTGGTTGGTATTGGTTGTTATTGGCTGTGGTTGATGGGTTTTGTTGTTGGTTGTTGTTGGTTGTTGTTGCTAGTGGTTGTTTGTTGTTGCTGTTTGTTGTTGTTTGTTGTTGTTTGTTGTTTTTGTTTGATGTTATTGTTTGTTATTGTTGTTTGTGTTTTGTTTTAGTTGTTTGTTGTTGTTTGGTTGTTATTGTTGCTGCTGCTGTTGTAGCATTAAATAATAATAAAATAATAATAATGATAATAATAATAATGATAATAATAATAATAATAATAATAATAACAATAATAATAATAATAATATTAATAATAATAAGATGATGATAATAATAATAGTAAATATAAGAATAAAATATAATAATAATCAAATAAATAATAATAAACTCTTGAATAGTACATTTACCCAGTTAGTAAGTTAGTTACTTAATTAATAAGATAATAAAGCAAGTTATTGCATTTTACTAGCAGAACAGTGTGGGATGGTATAAGTGTATTTAGATTTTTTACAAAAAAGCCCGTTAAATAGATCCTTCCATATTTGTTTGTATTTTTTGTGGTGTCGCACTAGATGGCAAGTCCATCATCTTTTTAAGGGTTTAGATGTTTATACATTATGTTGTTGTTTTAGGGTATTGATTGCCAAGGACATGGAACGCACTGTGCCGGGACTGTGGGTAGCAATCCGTACGGTGTTGCTCGAGGCGTCAAGTTGTACGGCGTGCGCGTCCTTAATTGCTTTGGCAGCGGGTCTTATTCAGATGTCATTGCTGGTAAGATACATTGAACTTTTGATCCTTTTACAAATTTTCTCCAAAAAGTTCCGTAACTAAACATTGAGCATAGTTTCGTGGTATTTAAGTATAATAGTTGCTATTGGTGTCGTTGAGAATCCTGCCTATTTTCGAGAGGCGTCGATCCGGGGAGCAGGGGGCGATTGCCCCACTAGTGAAAATATTGGTGGGAAAAACATATCGACTTGCCACGCCCAATATTTTTTTTACAACTCGAAAAATTCATAATATGCAATGCAAGGATATGTTCAAAAAGTATCGGAAAGCACTATAAAACCATGAAACTTAGTATAAAAATACCATCAAATATACAAAATTATCAAATTTTCGCGGCGCTTCGCGCGCAAAATTCTGTATTGCGATTTGGCCAATTGTTTATTTTTCTTTTACTTTTGCCCACCCCAATCCGAAACACGGATCGACGCCCCTGCCATATTCCTCCACATTAACCCGTTGCCTCCGAGATTCTGAATATCCCATAGAGTTAACACAGGGCACATCTGGTTCACGTAGCCAACGGGTTAATATCTCATTTCTCTTGACTATGCATGGATTCATGGAATGTGCAAGATGTTTTAATAAGGGACCAGGTCAAGAGTGAAAAGAGCTGCAAAACACATTATTGTTGTCACTAGTTCAGTGATTATTTATATGTAAATTGAATTGTGTTTAATGATGTTTATAGGGTTTTAAATGAAGTGTTGTTTTCACATTTTATTTTGAAGATAAGATGTGATTTCAAAATCAAATTATCGTTGTGTTTGATTTCCATTAAGATTGCTACATGTTTTTCAAGTTCGCCTCCAACAAACAACCCAACACTTCAAAAGCCAACATAACATCATAAAACACAATTCACTTTCCATACAAATGTACATTGAACCGGTGACAATAACAATATACTTTGCCGTTTTTTCCTTTTGACTCGGCCCCATGTTGTCTTGCGCATTCCGTGAATCCATAATTTTAGCAAACATAGACAGACTTTTCAACGATACCAAGAGAGATATCGACTCTCAAGGTTGAGTTGTGGAGTTTTTTTTGGGTGAGAATTTTAGTTTTTCTTCGACCTTTTCTTTATATGAAATTTTGTCGACTTTCAGTTCAGTTTCGTCTCCAGGACAGCGGCGCATGTATTGTCATTTTCAATTTGATCATTTTCCTTTTCAATTACTCAACAAATTCTTTGAATTCAGAAAGGTCAATAATTATACTTCGTCCCCGCCCGCAAACAACCGACTTAATGTTAAATGCAAGTGTGTTTTGTTTGGAAGAATTCATGAAATGTTCATCCAAACTAATCTCATGGTAATGCCGTGAATATTGTAGTACATGAAAGTAAATGAGAGTCAGACGAAACCGGCTGCAAATGGGCAAAATCATTTTTGTGCTCAGGTGCTAAGTGACTGTGAACGATGAAGTCAATGAGACACTTGGCTACAGCAGTGTTAAACAATTTGGAGACGTTATCAAAGTAGATGAACCCCCCCCCCCCCAAAAAAAAAAAAAAAACGAGAAGTGGAATCACCAATTGCATTATCCTGGAATCTCAGACGAATCACAATTAACATAATTTTTATTTGATTAAAACAGTTTGAAAATTAGCGGGAACACACATATTACAAATAAAATATCAGTCGCTAGGTCTGTGTATTTTTGTTATAACGGTAGTAAAGGGCAGTGACGTGATTAGGAGATAATAAAAGAATACCTCAACGATAACAAGAGTTGAATGTGAAATTTGAGGCACATTTTTATTTTTCTATTTAATTCCTTACACAGTGTTACCGCTACCTCCCCATGAAGCGTCAAAGGTCTCATGCACTTCTGAAAAAACTGTTAACAATCTTAATATTCCAGTTCACGTTGTTAAGATTTAACATCGTATGAACGTAAACATTTTTACATCATACTTTCTTTGTAACTGCGAGGAATAATTCAGACCTTGAGGGAGATACCAGAAATAATTATTTAAATGGGGGGGAGGGGGGTCAAGCGCGGTGATATTCCCACGCGCAAAGGAATGCGCGTATACGCGCTGCCGTGAGAGGCATGTGTTATCGGAAATAATACGCTGAGGAAAAATATCACATAGCCTACATCCGGATACTTACATTATGTTTACGAGTTTATCCCGAGTTTCTTGTTTACGAGTTGATCTCGAATTTCTTGATCCCGTTTTCCGCATTACGTATTGCATTTTTTCCAAGAATCACACTCTTTCGTTACTTCTGTAAAATGCGCTCGACTTCTACAATTCACTAAAGTAAGAGGAAGATGTGATTTCTGTTGAATAAGAATAACACGTTGTCACATATAATTATAAAATCAGAGTGGGCAGTTGTTGCCATTGACAGACTTAACGATTTGTGGAGGATTTTATCAAATTTCATTTTTTTACACAATTTTCTTAACTATTTAGATAATAATGATAATATTGGATGGCTTATTTTCGACGGACACAGAAAATATTGTACTCCTTATGAAAATATCGGACTCGTCTGTGACTCGTCCGATATTTGTCATTATGTTTTTAGAATCTTCCCTCCTATATTACTGTACACAAATCGAAGGACCCAATAAAAATACATGTCCTGAGCCCGCTCGATGCTTGGTTGCCATTACGCCTGCGTAATAATGGCCAGGAGACCAATATGGGAATAAATTGGGCATCCAGATTATTCCCATATTGGACTCCTGGCCGTTACGCATGCGCTGACGTAATGACGCATTGCGGCAAACGCTACACCGGCGGTTGAATTTTTATGTGCAACACAGAGTGGGATACGACAATGTGTTATTTCCATGTTTTTAAACCAATAGTCACAAATAGGTTTATGATTACAATTAGATTGGAGTTAGTTTACGTTTTAGTCTTAGGGGTGCATTACAAGGTAGAGTTAACTTAAAAGAAGGGCAATTTCAGAACATTTATGTTAGTTATACCTCAATCTGTGCAGCAAATAAAAATAACGTAAGGCTAGGCGAGGCTTGGCTGACTAGCTATACTGTTGCGCTAGCTCTGGTGTACGCGTACAGTACACGTAACATTAGCTCTAACGTTGGTTCTTGTTTGTAAACCAGTCAAGATGGCGGATTCTACTCAGACCTGAAATGTTTCATCTTTAAATTTGAAACATTTTCCTGAACTCTTTGCCATTGTGAAGGGTGCGGAACAGAAACTACTTGATTTGGGGCATCCTTGCTGACAAGTTATTCTCATTCTTATATTAATTTGAATGAATTCAAAACTCCCATTCATTACAATTTTAGTAGAGTATTTACCCTAACGTTAATCATGATGTAGGTCTATTCGGATGCGGGAAGATCCTAAAAACAAAATAATGATAAAATTGGATTCTTCGTCTTCGTCCAATACAAAATTTATTGGTGTTGCTAGGAGTTGACAAATATTGGGCTCGACTTCGTCTCACCCAATATTTGCCAACTGCTAGCTCGACCAATAAATTTGTGTATTTGACTCAGTGAATCTAATTTTATATCACAAGTCGTACAATAGTTTCTTGTGACCACTTCAAAGCAACCCAATTTTATATAAATATCACCCAAGCTAGATTGCACTAATCGAAGTTGGGTGCAATATAGTTTAAGACAGGGCGATATTTTTGGTATTCCCCGAAAGAGGCCAATAGTAGAGCGGCTAAGCTGAAAAATTGTGCACTTTTTGATAAAAGCACCAAACTTTCTACATGTCTAGTACATGTCAAAAGATTAAATTTAAAAGGGGGAGCCCAGTCCAATTAACCCCCTGGGGGCCACAGGAGGTCAATGAACTTTTTTGCTAAAATTCCTTAGGTGGTTGAGCATATGTAAGATAAATATTTGATAAAACCTTCTTTTACCATAAATGTGGGTTCATATTAAAGAGGATTAAATTTTCTATAAGATGAAACCACATTTAATTGTCTATGTGGTGATCTTCACGGCACATTTGGGTCAAAAATCCCATTTTTTATATTTTTTCTTAAATTTAAATTAGCATAATCACCATTATTTAGAAAATCATGAGACTTAAAGATTTCAAACTTTCCGGAAAGCTGCCCTTATATATTGTTAATATTGTGTGAAAATTACAAAGTCATTGCAGTTTTACAAAATAAGTTACAGCGTTTAAAAGTTAGTAGAGTAGTATCAGCTACAATGGCATTTTGTGTACATCGTTCACACAGGCCAGTAACTATGCAATAATGCGTATTGGGTTTGCACATTTGCAGCGCCCATTGTGCCTATCTCTGTATCAATTCCGAGACAGAAATGATTTATCAACATTTGTGTGATTAATTGATACATAATTTATTCCATCTGTAAATCTTCTACGCTGTTAGAGATGCGTTTGGCGAACAGGCGAGTAACACAAGTGATATACAAGTGATACATGTACAGAAACTTGTCTTATCAGATGTTTATAAAAAGAAATGATTTGTAGGGCTTTTTGATGATTTTGTGGTGCAAAATATACACCTCACATTTCTGTTGGAATAAATATGACAAAATGACTGAATGGATTTTCGTTTACAAGGATGATGCCCTAAATCAAAATGATTTCCTAGAACAAAACGAAGATACAGTATAATAATATGAGCTTCTGTAACCGTAAATGGATCAATTAACCTTAAATCTTAATTCTAGAGAAAACCAACCTTACAGACATTCAAAACTAAAAAGAAGAGAAATTTGATGTGGCATACGGCTAAATTTATTGATATTATTTGAAAAATAAGCCACATTTAACTTTAAAAATAAACATGATTATTCAAACTTGCAAAATTTTAAATGTAACCAGCCAGTTTCTTATACAAGATAAGATGCATATATCATGCTAAGTGCAAAAAGGTAAAATATTGAACAAACAGTTTACCATGTTTACAAGTAATTAGAATCAATTGCCCAAAAGCATTGAATTAGTGAGAAAAGCATTGTGTTCACGGTAGTGAAACGTAATCCACATGGATCTTTATGGACCTCCAAAAGAATTTTTTAAAAATCATATAAACATGATAGAAATTTAGCATCGTCTTATATTTCCTATAGGCTTTCTATGTATAAATTATGCCATACATTTCTGATTTGACACCGTTGCGTGTATAGCGTGACAAAAATAATGCCAGACAAAATTAAACTTGTGAGATATACTATTTCTACACATTATGTTTTGTTATTGCAAATTATCTTGGTATAGTGGATGATGGCTATAGGGACCCCTCAAACAACTACGAAAGTGATAAAACCAACGTGGAAATATATGTGTATACTACCCAAAGATTGAAAATCATAGTCATTGGAGGCAGGACACGTTCACCTAACTCTGCAATTGCCTCAAATATACGGTACATTTTGTCGATACAGCCCTGAAAATTTTCTCTTCACGTGTGAAATGAAAACCCTAAAAGACATGCTTATTTCGAAAATTTATCATTTATCATTCCGAGAATATGTACTCATAAAGTGT
>JZLH01S0006300.1:51168-64804 GCA_001188425.1 Eucidaris tribuloides | reverse complement strand
TTTGCCCAATAGTTCACTCAGTTAAATTCACCGACGAATTGTTGTTGTGACATGGAGTTATCATCCCTTATCCCCACACAATACATTTATGAGATATCTTCTTCAAAAGCCCAAGTCTGGGCATAAATCAAATAATTATATTGTAATATCTTAATCTTGTTTATATGCGCAAACATAAAGCTTCTTGTATTTCAGATTTGTTTTATATTTTCTTTGTCTTGATGAAATGCTATGGCTAATCTTTATTACGTACCACAAT
Source organism: Eucidaris tribuloides (assembly GCA_001188425.1). Lineage (NCBI taxonomy): Eukaryota > Metazoa > Echinodermata > Echinoidea > Cidaroida > Cidaridae > Eucidaris > Eucidaris tribuloides. The sequence continues at coordinate 64,545 of JZLH01S0006300.1, read as the reverse complement.
ACAATGGTAAGAAGGACATCTAAATAATTTTATTTTAATTTTGATGTGGCACTTAATTTATTTATTGTTCACATTTATATAATCATATTATATGACTATTAGACTGTTCCATAATGTTTGCCCGATGGCGAGTTTGAGGTGCGACAAAGAAACTTTATATACTTGATGACAATATATAGACAGGTTGGAGACGAAGTCTGATTTTTCCTGAACTCAATGTTATTCATATTTGGTGGACTAAGTCACATAATAAATTTCCAACTATCATCATCACTAATCACAAATAAATTCACATGTCCAGCACATTGCCGTATTATAAACTTCTTGAAAAAAAAGGTTCTGTATGACCAGGCTGAGGTCGTTTTCCACCTCGCGTGGTATGACGAGTGCCCCTGATCTGGCAATGCTTACCTACACTCACTGTCATAATTTTTTAATGACCCCCAAAAGCCGATGTCCAATAGATTGCATGTCAGTATGTTACGATGATTGTTCTTTAGAATTACCCATAGATTATTCTAAATGTCCACTTTCATTTTGTGAAAATTTGAAACAACTCCAAATACTGTAAGTATTGCCAAGATATGGGGGAGGGGGGGGGGGTAGGGTTGGAAGAAGCATTCAATGTGTCCTGTAATAATCAACACATCAAAATAGTGCCTTCAGATTTCCTTTAAATCATAAGATCATTCAAACACTGAGGCAGCCATACATTATATTTTCAAAACTGAATTTATCAGTTAAGAGTGTCTGTTTGGAAAACACAACTCTAATATTATGAGAATTCTGAGAAAATATAAACAGTCTAATCAAGGTCTGACTGTCATGCTGGACTGCCTGCTAATGCCGAACAAGGAAACGAGGAAACAGGTCTTTACGGCGAGGATGCACGTATCCCACTTCCTGTCCGCATAACGGAGATTACCGAAGCCTAGCTTGTCTCTCAGCTGTTCAAGCAATGTGTCTGTTGATTAGGGCCTCACATGCGTACATAGTTATAACATGATATTTTGAACATATCAATTTGAAAGTGATATCATGTTCTGCAGTACACAGCAAGCAGCAGCCTTCTACTAAAAGAGTTACAGGACTGTACATCACAAAAAAAGTTACTATCAGCACTAGATTCTTTTACTATTAAAGGCAGAACAATGTTTCCAGTTAAAAAAATATGAGCCTACATGTCAGTATGTCGATAGCAAAGTTCGACAATATTTTTAAATGCTCTCCACAGTGCTTATATTAGCCATCTTTAAACTGAAATCACAACATTGACGTATACAAGTACATGCTACCTTGTTGCAATAAGTATTCCACATGCTTTTATTCCAGTTATTTGTGAAACACAAATAAGGTTACATAATTGCTCATCGCCCTCCCATCCCACCCATCCTCTACATGTAGCTGATGCCCTCCCAATCCACCCATCTCCAATCCATTATTTCTTCTCCCTGTGCACATACATGTACCATCCAAATTGTTCTCATTCCCTACCCCACCCTCTCCATATTACCCTTCCTCCATTCTGTAACTCTCAATTTCTCCCTTCCCCAGCCCTCCCAAGAGTCCCCCTCTCCAAATCCTTTTAAACTTTCCTTCATCATCTCCAATTCCACCCTCTTACCGTTTGCCTATCTCCTTCCATTCTAATCCCCTTCACTCCTTGCATCTTCCCCTCCATCTTTCTCCTCCCACTTTCCAACCTCCTCTTGAATATCCATTGCCTACAAAAATTAATCTATACTTACAAAGTCATAGTGTGGTTCCATTTGGGGTCTAATGTGCGCCTTTGCGAAGTCGTGGCATGGACATGTCCCGATCCATCGACACACTTTGGCCAAACGGGTCCGTAACCCTGTATCGAAACAGATAAAAAGACAAGAAATCATAAATATTAACAATGTGATAGTTTGGTTTTACTTTCTAAATGGCAAAACCTAGATAAATCTAAAAAAGATGACTGAGTTTTCTAAAACAGTTCAAGTCTTGTTTCATGATCATGTTCATTGACATTGTGTATCTTTTTTCACGCCTTATGATAATAGACACAAGTTTCTGTGTTTACTAATGCAGTATTTCAAATTCAGAATGTTATGTGTTTATGTGAAAATGTGAGCAAAACAAATTTCCATGGATGGACAATAAAATTGAATCTGAATCTGATCGAATCTGAATCTTTTTAATTACCAAATGTTGTGAAATAGTTCCACTAAAATAACTTACAATTCACTGAGTAAATGTTTTTATTTCTTTACATGTCTCAGAAAGGTACTTCAAATTTTTTACATCAGTATAGCCCTAAAACTGTTACATTGTACTTAATGTACGAATCATAAAAGACGATTTGGCAAGAGTGTCATTAATGGTCAAAGTAACCTTTTACCTAGTTAACTACTAGACTACAACATCTTATCAATATTCAGCAGGGTAGGAATTAATTTCCATTTTTCAAGGGCGATTTTTATTAGCCTGGGGCCTATTTTGAATTTTTGGGGCATATTTTTCTTACCACTGGTTACTATTTTCGTTGCACATCAAATGCGACAAATGCAATGAAAGATTACTGAATGTTTTAGCCGGTGCTTAATCCATTATAAAGAACCATTCAATTCATTCTTGTTTGCAATGCCATAATAAAACTAGAGGCAAATTCCGGCGCTTGCCGCGCAGCGTGGGGTTGCCGTCCGCACCCCCGATCCAATTCCAACATTTGAATGACGGGCATCGTAACCTTTGACCGTTCAAACTCTGAAAGTCTTTATGCCCCATATACAACTTCACCCAATTACATCAATATCGATAAGCCTGTTCTCAAGTATCGCTACGAAGCCGAATCAGAATATTTTTAGCCGCGTGACTTGACCTTTTGACTTTGAACGTCCAAAATCTAATCAGTTCATTGGTGCCATAATACATACTTCCCCAGCTTCACATAGAAAATTCAACCGGCCGTTTTCTCAAGTTATCGCTGGTAACGATCCTGATCAGACGTAATTAAGGCGCGGTGGACCTGACTTTGACCTTTCAGCTTCCATATCAATGAGTTAATTCTTGGGGCTCATAGTACAGACTTGGTCCTAGTTACATCAATATCCACAGCCGCTCTCAAGTTATCGCGGTAATGAGCCCGAATCAAACATAATTTTAGGCCCGGTGACCGTTTTGACCTTTTGACCTTTGAACTAAAAATCATATCAGTTTCATTGGTGGCCTCATAATAATATTCACCCACGTACATGAAAATTCAACGGCTTTCAGTATATCGCGTAACGAGCCCAATCAGACATTTTTAGGCCCGCGTGACTTTGACTTTGACCTTCAGCCTTCCAAAAATCTAATGAGTTCATTGGTGCCTCATATACATACTTCACCCAACGTTACATGACAATCCGACAGCCGCTCTCAAGTTATCATGACGAGCACGATCAGACATATTAAGGCCCGGTGACCTGTTGACTTTCAGCCTCCAAAATTTAATGAGTTCATTGGTGGCTCATAGTTATACCGTCTAGTTACTCAAATGACAGTCCGCCCTCTCAATTATCGCCGGTAATAGGACGATCAGACATATTTTAGGCCGTGACCTTTGAGCCTCCAAATCTAATCAGTTCATTGCGTGGCCTCATAATACAGACTCACCCAAGCTTACATGACCAATCCGACTAGCACTCTCAAGTCTACGCTGGTAACGAGCCCATCAGACATATTTAAGCCAGTGACCTTTGACCTTTGACCTTGTCAGCTCCAAAATCTAATGAGTTTCATTGTGGCTCATAGTACAACCTTCACCCAAGTTACATCATATCGACCAGCCCCTCTCAAGTTATCGCTGGGTAACGAGGCCCAAATCAGGACATATTTAAGCCCGGTGACCTTTGACCTATTGACCTTATCAGCTCCAAAATCAATCAGATTCGATTGGTGGTCATAGTACATACTTGGTCCTAGTTACATCAAATCCGATTGGGGGTTCTCACGTTTATCGCGGTTAACGAGATCCAACGGCACGGCGGAGACGCACGGCGGACAACCCAAAACATTAATGCTCGGCAACTTCCGGTGCGGGAGGCCCATAAAAAGTGATGTTTTGTACAAATTGAGGGCGATTCTTGAAGGACTGCGTCGCCCCAAAAAATTGAGTTTTGGGGATTTTATGGGGCGAATTTTGGCTTTGCCAAGGGTAATCGCCCGTCGCCCTGGTTATTTCTATGCTGTATTATCCAGTAATCTATTTAAATTCAGAATCAATGGATCTAACTGAGAAAACAGTATTAAATAGCGTTTCAGCCTGATGATATGACAAGATATCCTTGATCTGCCCAGCAATTACTTTTTGTTTTCTCAACTCTGCCGTGCACTTTTACTCAGTCCACTTCACAGTGCAGGAATACGTTGACTGTGACTCTTATGGTGTGGTACAGTGACTGTCATGAGTGCCCTGTGCATGATAAATGTTTTGCCTTCAATATTATAAGTCATGATACCATATAACTGTGTAAGATATATATTAGTTACAGAAGTCAAAATGATGATCATCAATTTCAAAAAGAGCAACAATCTTTTTCTGCCCATGCTTAGTAGCATTTACAATTTTTCCACGACCTAAAAAAAAAAAAATTAACAACGTTAACAACTCATTCATTTATCTGAATTTCATTACATATTAATTCTTTTTAAATATAAACTATATTTACATTATATATAGTAAATAGAAAATGCCAAGAAGTGAAATGAATAATATATTGCATTAGTATTCATTTCACTTCTTGCATTTATCTAATTAACTTTCATATAATATGTTACAAGAGTGTCTCAAAAATAATTGTGCAAAAGTCAAAAGCGCCCTCTTAGGTACTAATAAAATACATTTTGTTGACGTCATGTTTACATCACCATCAAGGGCATAAGTGTCTTAGCTTTCAAATTGCCGTTTGCTTCTGTTTAGTCTTGTTTTTTCATGCTGAGATAATTGTTCGATTATCAATGAAATGTAAAATCAAAATAGTGCCACTTTTACAGTCAATAAGATAGGCCCTCTTCCCGTAAGAGGTGCACCAGTTGTGAGTCCACCGTTTTGTTGTTTACATTATATCTCGAGATCAAAAAGAGCAAATTGAACAGAACAAACAGCATTTGAGCTATGACTTTTGCCCTTGATGTTGATATATGTGTCACAGTAGTATTTTTTAATTGTCACAAAGGACTTTTCACTTGAGCAATTTTTTGAGATGTAGGACAGCAATGTCTCAAAAATTCTGCAAGTAAAAAAGCACTCTTTGGCAATTAGAAATACTCTGGTGAGATTTTGACTTACATCACCGCTTAAGCATAGTCTTTAGGCTTTTGTAAAGCTATTTGATTCTTGTTAAAACTTGTTTTAATCTCGAAATATGTGTCACAACAATAAAGGGTGAATCACAATTTTGTCACTTTTTCTCGGGACTGTAGTCAAAGTGGCACATCGCGATTTTACTCTTTTCTTATTCAAATCAACATACACGAGTATCTCAAGATCTTGAAGACAAGCCAAATTAACAAAAACTAGATGTAGACAGCATGTCTCAAAAAATTCTGCAACTAAAAAGCGCCCATTTGGCAAATAGAAAAATATTCTGGTGGAATTTTCTACATACACCGTTAAGGGCATAGTCTTAGCCTTTTATAAAGCTATTTGTTCTGTTAAATTTACTTGATTTAATCTCGAGATATGTTGTCAACAACAAAGGTCGATCACAATTTTGTCACTTTTTCTCGGAGGACTGTAGTAAAAGTGGCACAATCGGCGAGATTTTACTCTTTCTTATTTCAAAATCAACATAGTCTCAAGATTAGACAAGCAAATTAAACAAAACTAACGAGTAACGGTATTTGAAAGCTAAGACTATGCACTTTACATTGAGTAAGCATACATGTACAAAGAGTACTTCTAATTGCCAAAGAGGGTGGTTTTCAACTTGCACAATTTTTTTTTGAGACACACTGTATTAACTCCATCCATTTGTTTTGAATTACGCAGTATATTGTTTACTTGTCATGGATCCATTTAATATTGGGGGAAGAACTAATTACTAAATATATGATTAGGTTTAATGAAACTATTCAACATTTGCTCTAAAGGGTATCAAGGAAAGAAATTACAATGAAGTTCATGGAAAGGAAGTGCGGTACGTACACATTCATTAATACAGCTACATCATGTGGTGCGTCAATCGAAATGCAGATTGCTGATCAGTCATAAAATATTTAAAGCCCAGTATAGTTTTGCGTAAATCGTAAAAAATACAATTACAGTTACACTAGCATAGACACAGATCTATCAATGCCCTTAAAATTAAACTTGCCTTGTCTGAAATGCTTCCATTGGCCTCTTCAATGTAAATCCGGACTGGGGGCGACCCCAACATTTCCGTGTAGCAAATGAATCATACCTGGCCACCTGTACTGCCTCTCGATAATTATAAACATTCACTAATTTGCACTATAAAACAATTATCAAGCAGGTTTGCATGTGTTTTCTGATGTCTGGGCTGGCTGCAGTGAAAATGGAATGACTTCAATTGACAAAAGTTTATTGACAAACTTATACTTGGGCTTTAACAACTGCCTCTGCTGGCTTGCAGATGCAGAGTAAATGTTTAATTTCTCTAGATGTCCCATTAATCAATGGGCATGCCGTGAAATACTGGACAATCACACATTATATAAAATTGCTCTATTATCTGGAATAATACTTAAATTTAATGGTTTGAATGGGATATGAATCATGAAGAAACAATGCGGGCGACATCATTACCACTCTAAATTTTACATCTTCAAACAGCACCCTCTAGGAAGAATCAGGACCATTACATGAAATACCACATGTGGAACTAGTGTGACTAAATCTCAGTTTTATGAAAACTATCATTTATTCTGCAGTTTTATTCCATGCAATAGCCTCTTCTCATTGTGTTGAACAGTAATAAAGCCCCACATATGCTACTAAATCTGAAAAGACTATGAATAAACGAGAATTTGTGGCTGGATGGACAAATGTAACGTAACTAACCGATAACGTAACCTACCACGTTTTTGCTGTTGCTAGCTTAAAAATGAAAGATTTTTATCAATAGTTATATATCAAATGATGTAGCAAGATGTCAGAAATAGCATGAATACCACAATTGTGTCAGTTGAAACAGGAAACTTTGAGCGACAAAGACTTGTCATTTATTCCATGTCCTCTTTTCGTAACGTAACTAACATGATTAAAGTTCTTGTTAATACCACTCAAACATGTCTCATGAATTTGCTGATGTTGTGAAAGTAGTGCCAGATCTACGAGAAATTGACAGTACCACAAACAGACACATGATATGAAAGCATTTGTCATGTAAGAGCCACAATGTTGAACAAAGTTTTAGTCATAAAGTGTAACGTAACTAATCACGGTAATTGCGCCCACGCCCCAATGATGAAAATGATAGCACAGTGAACCAAAAGGATGTGGTAGGAGACACAGTAGGGCTCCACAATGACTGGTTGCTTACATATGTCATATTAATGGTAACACCACTGATTTCCTTTCCAAATTCAGAGTCAAATGAGGCAGGTCAACGTGGGCTGCAGCCCAATTGCTATTTCTAGGTCAAAGAAATGATACACGGCATTGACACAGATTCACTGCAAGGTTAAGGCTAAGGCATTGACAGACCCATGTCTGCCAAAAAAGGGTGAAAAAGAGGGGATAAAACTAGTTCAAACAACACTCGGTTTTGTTTCATTTCCATGTTTTAAGGTTATCCTTATTACCCTGCTTCACAGGAGATGGGTGTATGTTGTGTGACCATGATGAGAGAATTTGACATCTTTACAAAATTTGTAGAAAAAAAATAAGAAATTAGTGCTCTATAACAAGTTTTCAATTTCTGTTATCAAGATTAACAACAAATAAAAAAATTAAAAAAAAACTTTGATTAAGAGCCAAATGTGTGTTTTATATGTACAGTATGACTCATTCTGGATTGGCACACCGTTTACCATCTGTCTGTACCGTTCTTTTTGTACTTTAATCCAACCAAAACAGAGAAAGCTGACAAGTCTCCCACCCTGAAATGTATTATTGTAACGTTAAAATCAAAATTCTGTTCAAATATTTGACAAATATATCAATTCAAATGATCGTCCACTCCCATTATATCAGAATTGTAAGTATATTTATTGTACAAGGAGGAGAAATGTGCTGGTCATATGATCTTCCCAGCATTCTCCATACACTGTAGGTACATGTACAAATAATACAGCATGTGTTGTGGAATTTGACTTGCTATTTTGTGTGTTGGCATTTTAGCATTTTTTTGTTGTTAGGGATAATTTGTTTACAGACAATAACAAAGCATGCATTTAGACAGAGAGAGAATTGCCATGGTTCCCCGCTCCCATTACTCTATTATGAAAGTCAACACATAACAAGGGATGGACACTCCTAAAAGCTGCATGACTGATTATTATGATTATAGGCCACGCCAATGTCTGGAAAATACAGTAAATTCTACAAATGGTATTTCTCCTTTTATAATCTTCCTTTTATACTTATAGTCAGGAATTCTAAATTCTGTTCATCGGAATTATCATTGCACTTTTCTGTTTCTACAGAGAACAAACCATCCCCTACATGCCACAAACGATGTCAGTTTTCAAAACTTAATTCCATGATCGTAATGTTTCATCAAAATCTCATTTAGTCACAAAATTTGAACAAAAAGGATAATGATCATTACTACTTAATAAAGACAAAAGTCTTGACAATGAAATATAATGAGTGAAGGAGTCTTGTATACATGTACACGTATGTGCTGTCGAGATAACTTTGATTATAGGAAAGGGAGGGGGGGGCAAATGGATGATAGGATATAATGAGGAACATATTTGACATCATCTCAATCACTGAGAAAAATGGAAATTGATTGCGAGACAATAAACGTGCACTAAGCCATCGCACCGGAATTTCTCTGAAAACGTCGATGAATACTGTATGACGACTTCCGAAAGCTTGTCCCATGGATGAGACAATCGATAGACCTTGACAAGGGGTGTACTGTCAGACATTTAGATCAAATCAAGTCGGGCTACTTTACCGGGAATGGAACGGGAAATGAAAATAAATTGTACTGAGACTGCTAGTCAGCAGTAAGGCTTACAATATAAAATGGAGTAAAAAAAAAAAATGGCACTACAGTTAGAATTAAGGAACAGAAATTCATATTTTACAAGAAAGGACATGTGCATTATAAAGGGATTTTGTCATGTCTCCATTTGGTAATTAGCTTCTGTTTTTGAAACAGGTGATACAAAGTGCACATCATGTCTGTTCATATTATCCAACTAAAAATCAGAATTGACATAGTAATATACAGTGTAATTTTTTTCCCCAGCAATGAAGAAATGTTTTGCTAGAATGCATAGTTTTATGGCACCATAGCTGCCTAGTTGAAGTCGATATACAATGTACAATAGTAAAAAAGAATAAATTGTTCATATGGAATACAGCCCGTGGTGGTCTGATCTGAGCAATTTATTTCATAGATGGAGGAAAAATGTCACATTTTAGTGAAAACGTCCATGCAATTCATAAACTATATGAATCGGCATATATCATGTCCCACTTTCCGTAATAGTATCTTCCATTTTGTAAATAAACACTATTTAGTATGTACAGTATGTATAATAATTAGAATTGTAGCTACAACAACAAAGTCCTAAAGAAATGTAAATAGCTTAGAGGGTTCTTTTTTCAAATTAGTGGGGAAATCCCTAAACAGGTAAAGTGATGCAATAATTTGGGGACAATTATGCCACTCAATATCTAGTGAAATAGGTGCATTTAAAATCAGGAAAGAGTGAGTCCAAAAGACTCTTAAATGCTATTACAAATGAATGTACACAGACGAACATGAACATGTGACGTCCATGCAATGTATGTTCGCATATCTTGTCACTCTGTTGCAACAAAAACATCAAAATTCATAACAGCATTCCTTCAATTAAATTCAGACAAGTCAATGTGCCTTCAGCAAAAACTAATAGCCCCAACACCCAGTGCAGCGCAAGACCCTTCCTACAGTGGCAATAACCCTGAACTGAAGGGAAACACCACACATAGCATACTGGAGAAGAAAAAACTGAAATCCTCATGAGTCATTCCTACAATGCGATGCTATCGGGAAGGAGATCCCTTTATCCAAGTGAGACCTGCTAGTATTATGATGTCTTGTCAACTCGGAATTATTTTTATATTTTCCATTTTTTTTTCTGGGTTCAGTGAACCGTCCCTTGAGTAATTACTGCAGTGTGCCAGACGAAGACATCGGTATCCCACGACTTGCCCAGGACACGAGGCGTGCATGTGGTGCTGCATCGTCAAGAAGCTGGCTCGCTTTTGTCGGCAGATTAGAGATATTTTTGGCAGAAGTGGTCTGGAAGACAGAAAGGAGGGAGCCTCGTCCAACTTTATTTAACGGCTTTTTATCTGCTGTTAACGAAAGCCGGCAGTCGTGCAGCCTATGCATCCTGGGAAGAAGCAATTTGGCATCGCTGATATCACGTTTCAGTATAAATCTTACATACATCACATTATGAGATTACTCTTTGTTCGCATGAACCACCAACTGCCATATTACTTGAACTTCATACTTTGTGTATTGCATGGTGACACAACTTTACTCCAACGACAATTGCTCAGGCAATAATATCTCTGAAGATAAAGGGGTAGAGTCAGGGTTATAACTGGGTTTTTGGTTTAGGCTAGGGTGAGGATTAGGTTTAGGGTCAAGGACAATGTTAACAATTGTAGGGTCATGATTAGAGTCAGGTTCAATATTACAAAACAGCATTACTTCATGCTTTTCTATTACTGGCTCTTGGTGATGAGAGCAATGCTGTCTGAACGCTGAATTTTCTTAAATTATACTAATTCAATTCTATAACTTCACTTCACACTGGCAACAAACCGAAAAAGTAACAATGACAATTGTCATTTTTTTGTCTCATTCACTATTGTGTCTGCTACAGAATCATAAAAAAAACCCCTTACCTTCCCTTTAACAATTCTTGTAAGGAATTGATGTTCATAAGTTTAATCACTGAGTTTCAAATCTACAGTATGGTGATTTACATGTACTACACATAGGACACGTACAGGGGTGTATGTTCATAGTCCACCCCTCCCCCCCCCCCAAAAAAAACCCAACACACACACAGCATGTCGCATGTTGAGAACAAGAAAACAAGATGTAATTTCTAGATTTCAATTCAAAATGAAGATCACAATAAGCAGGAACTGAATGATATGAGTGACGGACTTCCCGTGTAACAGTAATATGTCCATGCCATACATTGTACTTTTTACCACAGCTGCAACTCACATGTAAAACGAAGTAGACAAGTTGGGGGCAATACACAATGGCAAAACACAGTCGAATCGCAGGAAAAAATACATAAACTGGGTCAAACGCATAGTACTTTGGTTTCTTATTATCATTACAATGTCACCAGACTACGGCTTTCTGCTCTTTAACTCAATTCATTAGCCAACCCATCTACATGTATACCAACTAGACGCAACAAACAGGACTGGCACCAATGATCACATGACTCACAAAAGACAATATGGCTGCTCCAGCGGAGACAATCAACTAATCAAACCAAGGAGAAAGTCTGCGAAAAAAAACCCTTTCAATTGTGGAAATCACATGCCAGTCAGGGTCAAAGGTCGAATGGAGCCAAACGCTTTGTCAACAAGTTCTGGGAAAATATGACTGATAATTAAGTCTGATTTCTGTTGTGACAGTGAGTCAGGCTGGACTAATGAACATGGTAGACACGTGCAATCTGATTTCGCCTCACATCTTCTCGTAAAGACTTTCGAGAATCTTGCTTTTACGAAAATGGATTTTGCACTAATTCAGGTGTTATGTTACAAAATAACACACCGACAACTACACCAACATGACTACAAAGTAAAAACAATAGTACACTATATTGTTGTACAGTTTCATCCCCAATAATGCAATGCAGTGCAGTGCACAAATAGGTTTTGTTTAGTTTATTTTTTTATGCTATGTACTTTCAACAGTATTCTTACATGTAAAATAGAATTTTATTTTAAATCTGTAGTAACATTTACATTTGTACCTTGTAACAACAAAACTATGTTTTCTGTATTCATTGATTTCAATTAATTTTGAAAGACTCTTAACAGAAATACCACCAGAGGAAAACAAACAGAAAACTGATTGTCTGTTAGAGCAGGTGTCACATTTTGATAAAATAATTGGCTGGATAACAAGTTATGAATTTCTTTATACTTTTCCCATAAGAAACAAAATCCTTTTCAAACAAGTGTTTTCCTTCATTGTTATAAAGTCTTATCGGGTCAATGATTTGACCAGATATAACAGGTGAAACACAGCTTGTTCTCTCCCCAGAGTTTCTCCAGCATAAAACTTGGGATTGTTCAGAGGTCAATTACATGTTGGAGACACCTCTGTATCTAAAATCATTGGAGAGAACCCAATTTTTGAAAGTTGGCTTTAAAAATACCGGTATTCTACAACTGTGAAGGTGAATTTGAGTCCTACTCCTTCCAAAATGACGAGCATTGTGTGATATGATGTTTACAAGTGTTTTTGTGACACCACTGGGACATTAGTAGTATGTGGTTCACATGCCATACAATTTACAAGATTGTAAGGTCTCTTGAAATGTTAAACTCATTTCACCTCTCAGTTCTAGTACATTCCCAGGCTAAACAGACACAGGACAACCATCACACTCACAGCCAGTTATTGGTCAGTCTATGTGCCAACCCACTGTTGTCATATTTCACACGACATGTGGGGCGGGGTATATCCATGATTTTGTAATACAGGGAGTTGGCATCACCAAATTAGACTGAAAAGCCACCAGCCACATACTTTATTGTCTGTACAAGTTTTCGGCGAAAAAGGGGGAATGGCTGCTTTGGTCCCCATCCCCACTCCCAAGTCAATTCCTGCTAAATGGCTCTGTTGAGAAGGGGGAGCCACTCATCTTTGTATTTATCAGTTAAATGCACATTTCCTTGGCAACAAAAATAACAGCTGAAATCAAGACTTTAGCTGAAAATTTAAACACAACTACAATGAATCAATATAAATAAATAAATAAATAAATAAATAAACAAACAAATAAATAAATCAAATACCGATAAGTGGACCAATTTTTACATGAAATGTACATTAGGCCTATATAGTATAGTATTTCAAGTCATTGGTACAGTATAAATTTTTGCAATGAATTCAGCTCCCTTTTTATAGTGTACAATGTCAGAGAACGAGATTTCTAAGAGTAAATCTGTGT
>JZLH01S0006300.1:19386-41934 GCA_001188425.1 Eucidaris tribuloides | reverse complement strand
CCCCCCTCCCCCCCCCGTAAACATGACAGCACTGCCCCATCTGTTTTCTCACTCTGTCTTACTCCTTTCCCTGTCCCTCATTGGTGATAGGCGGGTGATGGGTGAGGATAGAGGAGGGGGCAGCCGGGCACTGCCATTCAACCTTGTCCCATTGTAAAACACCTGACCACCTGCTCCATGATACCGACTCATTGCATCAACAAGACCTGTGTCTGTGTGTTGTAGTGTCAGGCACACCTGATTAGAATCCTCATCCATCATTTGCAGAGTCCAATAAACTCACATAACTACAATGTAAGCATAATTTATACATCAGTGAATGAGGCAAGAATCTTGGAAAGGAAGAGTAACTGTAGTATGTAGTGTGCAAACCGGGTGGGTTTTGTGTCTAATCATGGAGGTCTCTCTTCTACCTCCATGGTCTAATACATCAACACCATAACAGGTTGGTTTCTGGCTCTTCAAGTAAACAAAAAATTAGTCAATGACCCCAAAAATCAATTCACACATGACGAAAATATTGCAAATCTAAAACTAAAAGTATTTTCTATCAAAGATACTGTTTTTAATGGTATTGTTAAATTGACAAATACGTTGTGACGTAGAGGCATGTTTTTTTGTTTTTTTTTGGGGGGGGGGGGTTGGGATTCTTCAAATTTTGTTCAGCATATCAAACTGTCAATGAGAGACTAAATAATCCCAAGGTTTTTCATCTATAACCATAGAATTGAATACCCGGGTATTGGTTTCAATGCATTGAAAACCTACAACTACAAGTGCATGTACCTGCATGTGCTGATACAGCTTTGGTTCCCCTTTATTTCAGAGCATGCAGGTGAGAACAATTCCATAGCAGGCATTTATGATATTGATTACAGAATGTGGAACACAAAGGAGAATGGTCTGAGGATTTTCTCACAGTATTTGCTTTTCAAAGTGTTATAATACAGATGGAATATTGTTTGAAATGTGGCAATAAGCCAACAAAACAGTAAAAGTCACTTTCAGAATCTGCTCATAAATTGAAATTATGCCTAGTTTGCAGCCTACAATGCAATTACTAGCTACAAACGTGAATTTGGATCAAGAAAGAGCTTCAAAAGATAGTATGCACATACACACACCCAAATCCATCTCCATCCACCCATTAAACAGAAAGCAAAATAAACCAACACATCATAAGCCCACATCCAATCCTGAACCCAGTGCTTAGGCCCTACTTTTAACGAGAAACAATCAATCAACAAATCTGAGGGGATTTCTGTCTGGGATCTAAAAATATGTCTAAACAAAAGCCTTATTACCGTTGACCCAGTTCACCTACCACTCTAAACCCAAACCAAGTGTTTAGATTTTGAAATACTTGTCTTATTATCATTATTACAGTACTCCAATTGCTGGTTTGAAAATAGTTGTCCCTTGGAGAGTAAGTTTACATTTTCCATCCATTTTGCCGTATGTGATGGTATGTCACATGTAACCAGCTCTTTTATGCCAAAGTATAACAACCTCACAACAACATCTGCAACATTTGCTGTAGTGTTTCTCTGACCGACCTGAACTTGGCAGTTTGTGAATATTATTTCTGGAATATTTTCTCGCAATTTATGTTGACAAATACATGTAGTAGTAATAAGCCACACCCTGGTGCTTCTACACCTCGTGTATTTCCATTCATACAAGATAGTATGGAACTGCGTTGAAAATGAAATCTACATGTAGGCCTACATCTACCTGTTTCATGGGCAACATCTTCTCCTATGACCTTTGACCTCCCAATCTGTAGTGTTTTTAACCCTTTTACATGTATCAGTTAACTGTCTCTAGTCTGGCTCTATGCACCTAAACATTGAAAACAGACAATGTTAACCATGAAAAAAGCAAAGTTAGAATAGTTCATACACCCATGTGGGCAAAATCCAAATGGAGTGGTTCTAAAATCCGTGATCACCTAATATCTTTTGTCAGGAGGATCATTAGAACATTTCCATAACCAGGGCTCGACACTAGCACTTGCCCGCTTGCCCGGGGCAAGTAAAATTTCATATTGGGCAAGTAAAAACTCAAAATGTTGAAATTTACTTGCCTAATTGGGCAAGTAAAATGATTGATTATGAAATGAGCAAAACTTAAAAATCTTACCAAAAATGAAGAAAGTATGTCTAAAATTGTGTGTTCAGTTAACTTAAAATATTAAATATCATTATTTTGTCCATTGTTCTCAATTCTAAGACTCTTTAAATTCCTAAATCACCCCTTTTACCACCTCTAGAATTAAACTAACAATTTTCCAATGCTATGAAAAGGCCTTATTGGTTAAAATTAGCAAGAAATCATTTTTAATGTTTTTGACTAAATTGTTTATTTTCGGGCAAGTAGATTTTTCATTTGGGCAAGTAAAAATCTGAAAGTGATAATTTTACTTGCCCAAAGGGCAAGTTTTAAAAAAAGTTAGTGTGGAGCCCTGCCATAACACCCACATACCTTTAAATTTAAACAATTTTGTGAGAGAAACATTCAAGTTGTGGTGTAATTAAGATAGCAAGGGTCTGAAATACAAGTACATACAGGTATACCCAAAGTTGATTTTGTTTTTATTTACAGTTTGTCACATGTATGTGCAATTCTTCAATTGCCATCATCAGTTGTTTCCTTGCTCTACAACAGACCATTTTGTGAGATAGGGAGAATTTGTATTTTTATTTTAATTACACCTGATTTGGGCTAATTAGCTTGACAAGTTCTTTCAATAGCTTGCACATCATGATCACAATTTTTACAACAACTTTGTATAGTATTTTCCAGAGCAACATCCTATCATTGGTGCAGAAAAACTACACTTACATTCTTTTCTTTCTTTCTTTTTTTTTCTTAGTGGATAACTTGACATTCAATAACTACAAAAGGTGGCATTCAACAACCAATCTCAAGAGTACTTTTAGATGACATTTTACCTCGGATATCAGTGACCCATATCTGCACTTTGGTGTAAAACGGCAGAGCAAAGGCCCGCAATTATGTGGCCATTCCCTTTTTTGCTGGATGTGTATTTCATAGCTATCAAGCCAATCAATGTAACTATTTGAGAGGAATGGGCCTGCTGTGCTCAAAACTGGGACAAGGGTATAAAACTGGTCAAAACAAGCACAGTATTATAGAATCAACTAGAATTTACTATTACACCCCAGCAACATTTCTTTGCATTCCATGACTCAATTTCAAACCTGTCTCAATTCTATCTACTTTTTCATTGTACAGTGTATCATCATGGACCCTCAGCTCTACAACCTTTCCAGCTCACCTGACTATCTGAGGCTACAATCCTGCAAGGCAGAGGGTAGCCTATCTGATATGCATCGGGCTGCATTCAGACCTGCCAACCCTGAAACCTATGAAATAGGAACAAATTCTCAAGAATTTTTTTTTAATAGGAACATTCCTGAATTTCCTATACATTACTACAGACAAATTTGTATAAAAATAGGGACAAATCGTTTAAATGGCTCTTTTCTTTTCCCCAAAATAGGAATATTCCTATTTAATATGAACAGTTGGCAGGTATGTACTGATCACATTCACAATGTGGAGACTGATCCGGCAAGGGTGGCAGCCCAAGCACCTATCAACACTCGTACACTTTCATAGAAAATCTACGAACCCCCAGCAAAGCTCTTTATGAATATCAATATATTATAGGCCAATGGGCGATGAGGTGGAAATGGTTTGAAATACGCGGCACACGCACAGGCATATAGCACGTGTGCCATGTATTTCACCTTGTCGCTCATTGGCCTATAATACATCAATAAAGAGCTTCACAGGAGGTTCGTAGATTTTCTACAAAAGTTTATGAGTGTTGATAGGTGCTTGGGCTGCCGCCCTCGCCGCCGGGTCTGTCTCAATATTGTGATCAGTATACTTACATACAGCATGACGCATATCAGATAGGCAAGGCATAGGGTAACTGCAAACCATCCCAAATCAAAAGATGAGTATCAGAATTACATTGGACCGTCATTGTTATATTTCTCCACTGGCTACACGGACATCCCTTGGAAACTCCCAAGAACAAGTGTATTCTTAACAGACCTTACTAACTGAGTTGGCTCTGTAGTTCTGAAGTGAACAGTCAACTTTGACAAGTTATAATGCTTACAATCTGTTTTTTCAAAAAATTGGGTACAAAAGATAATACTTTTTAGTAAATCCTCGTTGGTTTGGGTTAGACAAGTCATTAAGTCATGAATTTTATTTCATGTACGTCGTTTTTATGTTACTGGATAATAACAAATGGTAAACAAAGTGAGACTTACTGGTACATGCCAAACAGGTTGCTAGCAGCATGGACCTACTAGGTCCATGCTAGCAGTCAAGTCATGGGATTTGTTTCTATGTAAACAAACTTAGTCACACATTGTGCAACCACAACTGTTCATTGCTCTGACTTGGCAAGTCTCCCAAATTGTTGATTTGTTCTCTTTCATCAGGAGGTTGCATACCTGCCATGTGTGTGACTTCAACCGCAATGTGTGGAATCGAGAAGCTCCTTGGTGGAATTGAACATCAGCTATATGTATCTATAGTTTTGGCCCTTGGAGCCTGATATCTAGGCACCCACCTAACCAATGAACCAGATGGAAAACTTTGCATCCCCTTGCCATACACGTATAGCTGATTTTGCCAAGTTTAATTAAATTCTGACATCCATTTTTATAAAACAAGGCACGCCCTAGTATCTTAACATGTGACCTT
Source organism: Eucidaris tribuloides (assembly GCA_001188425.1). Taxonomy (NCBI): domain Eukaryota; kingdom Metazoa; phylum Echinodermata; class Echinoidea; order Cidaroida; family Cidaridae; genus Eucidaris; species Eucidaris tribuloides. The sequence goes on along the minus strand of JZLH01S0006300.1, from coordinate 37,182 downwards.
TGACCTACTTATGTGACCTTGACCCCAATTTAACATTGAGGTCACTATACATGTAGCATTTACCATCCAAGTTAGTCACAAATGGGTCAATAACAACCAAAGAAGAAACATTTAACTTCATTTGACCTTTGACCTACATATGTGACCTTTGACCCCCAAACTACATTGAGGTCCCTGTTACACATCTACCACCCAAGTTTGGTTACAAATGGGCTTGTGGTTAGAAAGTTACCTAGTTTGGGCCCTTATGGGCCCTGCCCCCTGGGCCCTCAGGGGGGCCTGGTATACCATTCCAGGAACCCTCTATCCCCTGCCCCTGAGGATCATTCCCACCAAGTTTGGTCTAAATCCATTGATGTGAATGTGAATTACTCCCATAGGGCCCTACCCCCAAACTTTTGCCCCCTTTAAGGGCCAAACCGGGCCACCCCGGGCATTGTCATGAGGAACATTAATTTAGCACATATAGAGGTATCTACACACAAAGTGGCTTTACCTAAACTATTTCTGGATCTACAGAAGAAGATGTTTGAAAACTACCTACATTTGGCCCTTTAGGGCCCTGCCCCTGGGCCCCAAGGGGGCCAGGTGTACCATTTGAGGACCCTTGAATCCCCACCCCCTAAGGATCATTCCTACCAAGTTTGGGCCAAATCCAATCATGCATTTTGAAGAAGCTGAAAATGTGTAAAAGTTTACGCACGACGCACAACGAACGACGCACGAAAAGCGATCGCAATAGCTCATAGCTCACTTGAGCCTTTGGCTCAGGTGAGCTAAAAATGTACTTGACATTTAATATTTATTGAGTTCATCAGGAAAAAAAAAAACACTTTTTTTCTTTCCAATAATATTTTATGCATTTTGTATTAATAGTTACAGTAGGCCATTTTTCACTTAACAGTTTAGCACATCACTTGCTCATATTATGCCATTACCAATGATCAATATTTGAAAGTGTGACTGAAGAACACAATTAGTAATTTTTTTTCCTTTAATATTTTCTGTTTATTTTCTCATTCCACTACTAAGTCAACCATTGTTTTTTTTTCTATTTTTCATGTTTATAATCTTACAATCCACATCACTTCAAAGAATATCCTCCTAATGGAACATCTCTTTTCATATGATCACAAAAATGGAAATCATATTTTTCATGGAGGATGATTACAGTGAGGAAAATGTGACAGAATGTTGATAAAAATTGAAAAGAACTAAATGAAAACATTAAAACTAAATGTAGCTGGTGGACTAGGTGGAAAAATGGGTACTCACAATATCTGCTGAAGAACAATTATCCATGGAAATAATGTATATTGGTGATACAGTACAAACATACATACTGTACATAATGCCATTAGTTGAACTGTACATGCTACGTACAATATTCAGTTTAAACATGAGTTCACCATACACACTCTGGATTAAGACAACGTCTTTGCACAGGGGAGGGAATTAAGGCAAAATGAAGAGGATAAGAAAATGCATGAAAAGGGAATAAGGACTAAGCCAAGGAATAAAAATGAAGAACAAAAATAGCTTACTGCCCTGAAGGTCTAAATATACCCCATCACATAATTCATAATATAAGGATAGCATGCAGTAAGATTGTGTTTGCTTGTGTCGCATGGGGTTAAATGACTGCAACTGGAAAGAGCCAGCAGCATATGTTCCTGGGCAAGTCCAAGATAACGCGCGCGTTATGTATGGGACATTCAGAGACTTTAACCACCTAGAATATAGTGTAAAGTAGTTTGAATTCTTTTGGTTTATCATTTATATGTATGGTATCTGGGGGAAGAATAATCATATGAAGGATGGTGACATTTGACCTTGGCAATAATATCTTACATAAGATAATGTGTCGCGTTACGTATGGGACCACAAAAAATGATGTTTTTTCAAAAAAAAATTTGAGTTGAACACTCTCTGAAAGTATTTCAGTCAACAACTTGAAATCCAGAGTGGTAAAAGGTGCAATATTCAAGATTATTTGGGCAAAGTTTCATTTCATAAAGAAAAGTACTTTTCATACAGGCACTACCCAATGTCGGAAAAGACATGTTACGTATGGGACAGTTACGTATGGGACATTTTGTCCCCCATTGATTTGGTGTGGAGGTATCAATATTTTAGGTTCTTTGGGCGAATTTTTATGGTTTATGGAATTAAATGAAAAGCTTACACTAACAACCACTTGTCCAGGTATACTCTAAGGTTATCAGGTAAGAAAATAAGTATATCTTCACAAATATGGGGTCGTATATAGCCCATTTCATGGCTATGGATGGTATACTTTCAGGGAAAAGTTGCCATTCAAACCTCTCTGTTTTGATCCAACATTGTTTTTGAGGTTTCTAATATGGATGAGATGGTAGTATAGATAAACATCATCTATAAATGTGACAAAAATTCAATTTTCCTTAAATTTGTGCAAAGAGGGGGCAAAAATTTGACATAGCACTTATTCAGTAGTCCCACACTGTAGTCCCACATGTAGCATTTCGTGTATGGTCGCTGATTTCCATAGAGGGCGGTGTTGAAGAGCAAAATTTAGGGTAGAATTGATGATCCCTATTGTTTCTTCATGACCCATATCCAAACAAACCACTAAATCTAATAAAATTTGAGATAGAGTCAATTTATAAAGTTTTTGGTTTCTCCATTCACTTTCTGTTAAAATATCCTATACGTAACACAATGTCCCATACGTAACATTTTTTCATTGTCTTATAAACTAAAGGTCTAATTAAATTTTCATGGCTTAATAGGGCATTTTACATTCAAAATGAATAAATTAGAACATCCCAAAGTTTCATTGAAATAAGTCTTCAATTCTACGAAAAAACTTTCAAAATCGTCCTAAATTTGTTACGTATGGGACATCTCATGCTTGGATGGCACCTAATTTGCATAACTAATTGATTAATGCCCAACTTTCTATGCACAATTAAACAAGATGATAAAGGGTTCATGTCCATATATGAATTAAATATTAGATGCCTCTCTATGATTTAATATGATTTTTTTCAATTGTCCCATACATAACGCTGAGTTTTACGTTTATGCAAATTAACCCCTTGGAATTTGCATAAATTTACATAATATGACATTGAATTCTACAGAACTAAATACTTTAACTCTTGAGCTTCACAATGGTATGAAATATTTTTTTATTAGATCAAGATGAAATTTTGACATCTGAGGTTACGTTATCTTGGACTTGCCCTCCTACAGAAGTTAACCCCGTTGCTTACGGGAACCGGATGGGCCATGTTCAAAGTCTATATGGGAATTTACAGAATCTCGTAGTCAACGGGTTAAGAGTTCAGTGATTAATCAAAGTTATAAAGAAGTTCATTAACCTTTAACCACTGACCTTGGGTGAATTATTCAAACTTGGCCTACAACCTAGATGTGCAACCCTGGTAGGAGTTTTACGCCTCAAAGACCTAAGCTGTTATTGACACTGCATTAGCTTGATGAGAAGTTAAAAGTTCCCTAATGTTTCCCTTTGACTTTCTAAGATAGATTATGCTGAAATTTGCACCTTACCATGGTATGAATTTTGTGTTCTTACTTCAAGGTCCTATAAAGTAAGCATCTCTACTTGTCCCACCATCGAAGTGAAGGGGAGAAATAATGGTACAGGGAAAGGGTATTACAGAAGAAGATGACTGTAAACAGGTAAAGATAAACTTGGAAATAAGAGAAAATATAACAGAATTGATTGATGAAATATCTAGTTGTTAGATACTGTATTATTAAGTGTCTGGATACTTACGGAAGAAGTCTTTCTTGCTGATGTTTTTAGCACACAAAACTGCAAAGAACAAGAAGAAAACAAAAGAAACATGAATTCATTTACTTTGCCTTTATTTCAAAAGTGTGATTTAACCACTACCTCCCTCAACAATATCATGACAGTATACCCAGATAGAAACTAGCATGTAAACACCTATGTTTAATTCAACGATTCTGTTGCTTTCCCCATTTTTTGTACTCTGGTTTTCTTAATTTGAATCAAAAACAGCAACCAGCACATTCATCAAGCAGGTGATGTTCACGTTGATTTGTGTGAATGGTGTATAAAGTTAACAGAGTATTACCTGTATCACTTGTTTTTTTAACCCGTTGCCTCCGAGATTCTGAAAATCCTGTAGAGTTGACACAGGGCACATTCGGTTCCCGTAGCCAACGGGTTAAAAGGACAACTTGTAGTTGTAACTATTTGTTTTATGTTAAGTAAACTCTTAATATGCGGAAGTCACAGATCTGCACCACTTAATATGTGTACATAAAATCCATAGAGGTTTAAATCCTCTGGCATGTTAACCCGTTGGCTACGGGAACCGGATGTGCCCTGTGTTAACTCTATGGGATTTTCCAGAATCTCGGAGGCAACGGGTTAAGAGTTACATGTAAGTTTATAGATTTGTAAATATCAACATCAATTGGGAGCAGCTTTGTAAAGGTCACTGGCTTTAGCTGATCCCCCAGTTTCTTGATTTCTGTGATCCAGCTTTGTTTTGGTATTTTGTTTATTGCCATTTTGTACTGTATATAATATATGTTAATTATGTGACTTGTCAATCTGTGTCTTCAGGTCTTGCTCATTTCAATAAACGAGAAATTGCCCTTGAAATTGTAATTGTACAAATTTCAAGGGCACGTCCATTTTGTTTGCATTTTTAAATGAGAATAGTGGAAATAAAACTTTGTATACCCGTACTTTGTATATTAAATGAACACTAGGAAAATCATTATTATGTACCACACACTGTACAAGCAGCCCTGACCTACAAGGTTCACCGAAAACTGGAACATTAAAATACTCTAAAGACTGACAGAGCTGGCTGGACGACTGGTACGGATCAATAAATCCTTGACCTTGAAGGCTAGCCAGCAATCTTGGCTGGCCCCTTCAGTCCTGTTGCTTTGCAATCGGCCCCAAAGTGGTTGTACACAAACCAACAAACTCTTGAAAGAAAACCACAGGCTAGACTGTATAATTGTTGCTGGGGTTGAAGTATAAACCAAGGAGGCCGCAGCAGGGCTGATGACAGGGAAATGGGGGAGGGGTGAAGGTTATCACGGGCTGCTACGGCCAAATATATGTACATGTAGGCCCATGTATGATGACAAATAATAATATTTCACATTTTACTTTGCTTGTACTTTACCCATGTACCAACAGGCCTGACTACCACATGGTAAAGTTATATTTGTACGTGTACATGCTTTCAGCTATCAGTATGGTCAAAATATGAAACTTACAACCAGAAAAAAATTAAAATTTTCTTTTTTGGAGGCCATTTTTCCTGTTTCAGAGCATTCCAGATACTCTTTTGTATTGAACCCTATGGCAATTTATGGGAGCTCTTTTACAAATGTATTTTTTCCCTGCTTACAACTTAAAGGTAAATGACATGATTGGGGGTAGTCCTCAACTTGGGCTGAAACTACTCTAGAATCAAGTAAACTATGCAAGGATTCTCCTGTGAAAATCTTGTAGTCAAACGTTGACTCATTCTAAAATAAACAACATCAATATCACTCGTAGCAGGGAAACCGCACTGTGTGGCTCTCTATGGGGCTTATTTTTATCGTGCCCGGATAAAATTAAAATACTCTGTTTATGCCTGATTCTCCTTAAGTAAACAAATTACAGACAAATCCTCCCAGGTGGGAGATCCACTGATGCTAGTGTATAGTTGGTATATATTTCAACTCATTTGGTTCTTGAGGCATTTTCAAGTGTTCCCAATCATGTCACTAACCTTTAAGATGTAATAAAGGTATACATCCAGTGATGATCCCACATTCTAGGCCTACATACACTGTGTTCAATATCCCTGAGCTTGATGTACGTGAGATGTCTGCAATTCCAGCACCACAAATATAACAAAACATCAACAGATTTGGCATTTAATTATTGCAGTTGGGTGTTTTTATGCCTTCGCAACGGAAGTTGGCGGAGGCATTATGTTTTCGGTTGTCCGTGCCGTCGTCCCGTCGTCCTACGTTACGGATCTCGTTACCGCGATAACTTAAGAACCGCTGATCGGATTTTTCATGTAACTGGATCAAGTATGTACTATGGGGCAACAATGAACTGATTAGATTTTTGGAGGCTGAAAGGTCAAAGTCAAAGGTCACCGGGCCTAAAATATTTCTGATTTTTGGGCTCGTTACACGATAACGGAACGCGCCGTCGAATTTTGATAGTAATTGGGTGAAGTATGTTTATGAAGCAACAATGAACTGATTAGATTTTGGGGTTGAAAGGTCAAAGGTCAAAGGTCACCGGCCTAAAATATGTCTGACGTGGGTTCGTTACTGGCGGATAACTTTTGAATGGAAAGTTGATTTTTGATGTAACTTGGGTGAAGTATGTATTATGACGCAAACAATGACTGATAAGATTTTGAGAGTCAAAGGTCAAAGTCACCGGGCTAAAATATGTCTGATTTGGGCTCGTTACTCTCGCGATAACTTGTGAACGGCCGTCGGATTTTGATGTAATTGGGTGAAGTATGTATATGAAGCAACAATGAACTGATTAGATTTGGGGTTGAAAGGTCAAAGGTCACCTGGCCTTAAAATTATGTCTGACGGGCTTGTTACCCCTAATAACTTTTGAATGGAAAGTTGGATTTTGATGTAACTTGGATGAAGTATGTATTATGACGCAACAATGAACTGATAAGATTTTGGAGTTGAAATGGTCAAAAGGTCAAAGGTCACCGGGGCTAAAATATGTCTGACTTGGGATCGTTACCCGGCGATAATTTGTGAATGTCTGTGTTGGATTTTGATGTAACTGTGTTGAAGTATAGTATTATGATGGCAACAATGAACTGATTAGATTTTGGGGTTCAAAGGTCAAGGTCACAGGGCCTAAAAGTTTGATTTCGACTCGTTACGACGATAACTTAAGAAAGGCATGTTTGGATTTTGAATGTAACTTGGGTGAAGTATGTATTATATGGCACAATGAACTGAATAGATTTTGGAGTTGAAAGGTCAAAGGTCAAAGGTCACGAGGAGTGATAGATGTCTGATTTGGGCTCATTAGCCATGATAACTTAAGAATGGCTGGTCCGATTTTGATGTTATCTTGGGTGAAGTATGTAGTTATAAGGTACCAATGAAACATCAGATTTCATGGTTAAAAGTCAAGGTCCAAGTCACAAGTCTCCATACGTAGTGTCTTAAAGTTTACCACAATAACATGAGAACGCTTATCGGTATTGATGTAACTTGGGTGAAGTAAGTGTTATAATGTACCAATGAACTGATCATAGTTTGGGGTTTAAGGTCAAGGTCAAAGGTCATCAAGGACCCATACTTGATATCTTACCCACGATAACTTGAGAACGGTTATCGAATATTGATGTAATTTGGGTAAAGTATGTATTATGGGGCATAGATGAGATTTCAGAGTTGAACGTCAAAGGTTACAATGCCCCGTACATTCAAAGTTTGGAATTGGACGGGGGTGCGGAGGCATACCCCATGCGGCTGCGCGCAGCCGAATTGCTCTAGTTGGATAACTGATTTCAAGCCTTTTCAGCTTCAGTTTCTCCTAACATGAACACGATCAACTCTGAGCGTGCAAACCATGTTCCTCAGTGTTGCACAGACCATGGAGGTACAAAGTGAGACCTCCATGCATAGACCATGGTCAAAGGTGAAACTGAAAGGTCCGATATGATAGTAACAGTAACTAATCAGGGATGCTAGTTTAGTTCGGTTATGGCAAATGACACAGAAACTATATTTTACTGATACAGAAATTGCAAATTTGTTTTGACAAATGAAGAGTTGGTGTTGAACACTTGTTAATACAGTATCTCCTTTTTGGGACAGTATCTCCTTTTTGGGAAGGGGGGGGCAGAGGGGTGTTTATTACTTTATTTTCATTCGGGGTGTGTGAGTGGGAGACAAATCTTACCACTTGCACCAATGAACAAATGTGAGAATGTGAGATAGATATTTGTTTGCCTGTCTACATGCATGACTTTTGCTTACCCAGGGCTCGACACTAGCACTTGCCCGCTTGCCCGGGTCAAGTAAAATTTCATGTCGGGCAAGTAAAAACTCAAAATATTAAAATTTACTTGCCCGACTGGGCAAGTATGATCATGATGATCAAAACATGTCCAAAAACCTCACCCAAAATAAACAAAACAAGTCTAAAAGTTTGTGTATAGTTAACTAACACAAGATTTTATCATTATTTTGTCCATTTAACATAATTTTATTACTCTTAAAATTCAAAATCACACTTTTTGCAACCCCCAGCTCAGAATTAAAATAACAAATGTCCGAAGCTATAAAAATACCTTATTGGTTAAATTTAGTGAGAAATTATTTTTAATATTTTTCATGAGGGGCAAGTAAATTTTTCATTCGGGCAAGTAAAAATCTGAAAGTGATAATTTTACTTGCCCAAAGGGCAAGTACTTATAAAAGTTAGTGTGGAGCCCTGGCTTACCATACTGGTGGTAAGTAGGCAATGTACATAATCCTGTATATATAGGCCTATACTTGTTATACATGTCCATGAACATGTTGAAACACCAGAGTCTTACAAGCAATTTCTCTGGCGTAATGGCACATGTAGTCTCAATTCCAGACCTTGTGGATATCTTCTCCCAATGACCCAATGCATTGCGGCAGGTCTGAAACACCCGCATCATGTCACCACGACACCAGTAAGGATAGAGTCAAAGTGGTTGATTGAAGGCATAATTTCATATCAATATAGAATGAGATACTAATACAATGGAAGCTTATGTCTAGCAAATCTTATGAACCAATTTATACCAAAGGCAATGGGGCAATTTATAAAAATATTTAAAATAATGCATGATTCTTTTAATGTACATGTAAGTACATGGCAATGATCAACGATTTTCAAAAGTTTTTGTACTAATTCAATGCAAAAAGTGTGCATGTAAAATTTGATACGTGATATATATTGTCATTTTTTTTCTACAACGCACTGTGTTAGCAATTAGTGAAACAGTTCACTGAAATGCAAATTAGAAATCCTTGATTTCTTTTTTTAATCACTTGCTTGATCAACTCATGAATTTGGTATAATCTTACTGGTACATGTATGCATACATAAATTTGCTTCAAGTACACCATAAAGACTATTGAAGTAGGCCTATTAATTGACAAGTCATCAGACTGTTTCATGTGCTATGACCATCATGGAATGCCAGTACAATAAGGCCTATATGTAATTCATGTACTTTGTGAAAAACAAACCAATCTTTCAATAGGGTTAGGAAGGCAATCATGATATGTTCATACAAGTACAATCTGAACTCCCACAAGATCATCAAACCAGATGAAAATTGTGGTGATCGTGGAACATTACCACAAGAATCCTTTGACTTTACATGATACAGCAAGTTGTGCATGTTTAGGAATTTTATTGCATAATATGTGGCCATGTGTCGTGAAGTGGGGCCTGTTTGCATTTCATTGGCAAATTTTGAGTGTCGCGCGACATTCTGGACTTAAACGTCTATAACTTTTAAACTATACATGCAAACATAGTAAAAGTATATATTTTCTGAAAGGAAATAGTCTCATCTTTCCAATTATGGTCACTAAATTGAAGTGGGGGTACGTCTAAAGGAAATATGAATCAAAATATTCATAAAAGTGAGGTTAAAAAGTAGGGTCATTTTAAAGTGGCCTCACATCTACATCAAGGGACCTACCCCCCAAACAAGCACACTTTTTAAAGTGCAGATAATTTCCAATCCAATGAGACCAAACTCACAGGGATACCCCTAGTAGAACTATTTCTATGACTTTGGGAGCAACGGATATCAAAATTTGCATGAAAAAAATGTGTAATATTACATAAATTCATAAAGAAAGCACACAGTCCACTTGGCCTTATTATTGTATCTCTTAAACTGCAATGAAGTATCTTTAATACAGAACCAATATCTATTCATAATTAGCAAAAAAAATTATGGCAACACTTGCTAAAACATGTTTTTCTGAGTTGTATGTTTGCCTTACCGTGTCCTATTTGATACAATATCCAAACTTGTGAAGAAATTAGTTAATTAAGTGTAATTTCTTTAATTTAGTTGCTACAGAAATAATTAGGGTTTCATTTTAAAGAGTGTTGAATGAGCTTTAATTTGATATATAGAGTCAATGATATACTGATTTTTAAGATACAGAAAAGACCAAATAAACCTTGGATGTACATTCTCCCATAGACTTAACACAGTACCATGTCCCAATGCAATCTCTATAGCCAAAGTTGCTCCACCCCCACCATCTTGTACTTGATTAATCATAATTTTTTTAATTGAACTCTTATAAAACAAAACTTGGAATCCCTTGAAAGAGTAATAAATAAGCTCCAGTTTGATATATAGTTCAGTGATATTGGTGATTGGTAAGATGCAGAAAAAACAAAATGAAACATTGGTCTTGGCCTGTAAAATCGTCCCATAGACTTAACATGTAACCGTCTCCCAATCTCCTCCGTCTCCTAATTTGCTCCACCATCGTGTACTTAATCACCCGTAATTTTATTAAGTGAACTCTGATGAAATAAAACTTGGTGTCATCTTAAAGCTTAATAAATTTGCTTTAAAATGAGTGGTAACTGGGAAGAATTGAATCACATTTAGGTACTCTAACCATTACAAACATGTCAAATTTCACTAAAATATGAAACGGCTCCACCCTAGAGCAGGCCCCAATTCACGACACATGGCCATGTACCAACAAGGGCAGTGAGTTAACATAACTCTACTTTTCTACTGCTAGTTGTAGATACATGCATGTGACCCCCACCCCTCCCCCCAAAAATGCTGACATTCAAAATGAACACAAGTAAAGTTACATAATACACACCTACAGTGTACATGTACATGACACATCAACACAGGTCTAAAGATGGAAGGGGGAGGGGTACATGTATAAGTACATTGTTACATGTGATTGTTAATAAATTCATGAAACAAGAATGTTTGGACATTTTCCCCCAAAATGCTCAATCTACATAATCACTGTAAACTCACATTATGCCAATAACAAATCAAAACAGAAAATTTCTGGGGAAAAAAAATCATTCTCCAAAAAAATTAATATGCAACATGAAGTCTATGGTTTGTGTTGTGATCAGTGATCACAACATTATAATTTAAAAATAAAAGTGTAAAATACAAACACCCCCTCCCCCCAATGCACACTAACATACACATTACACACACATTATAGCCCACATGCACACTTGCAAAAAAAGGATGATATAACATGACTTCCATAAAACATTACAATGTGTACCAGACAAAAGAGGAGGATAATTCATAATCAGCATGTACTCCTATCAAATTTCCCATTCCTCATACAACGGCCTATTACTGCATATTACCCACTCCTGGGAACACATAATTCATGCTATGCACACTTGTGCATGTACAGCAGTGTACATTAATGTTCCAAACATTGTGAGTGGCTCTTGGTACACATCCTAACAATAACATTAGAGAGACATGAGAGCCAGACATCCAGCAGGGACAGCCATTTGTTACACTTGACTTGACAGACAACACAGGAGGTGAACCTATTGAAACATGAGCACTACTGCTGTTAGGAGAGGGAACTCTGTGTGTGTGTGTGTGTGTGTGTGTGTGTGTGTGTGTGTGTGTGTGTGTGTGTGTGTGTGTGTGTGTGTGTGTGTGTGTGTGTGTGTGTGTGTGTGTGTGTGTGTGTGTGTGTGTGTGTGTGTGTGTGTGTGTGTGTGTGTGTGTGTGTGTGTGTGTGTGTGTGTGTGTGTATGTGTGTGTGTGTGTGTAATATCACTAGCTACATGCACTGTATAGGCCTATCAACTCTACATAACATCATTCAGCTGAAAACTGGGGGGTTCACTATAATATTAAGGCGACTTGATATTATGACAATACATTTACACTAGTATTACAGTAAAACAACTATATATACCAGTCAGTCACTAACCCTGAATGTGTCTCTTTAGATACAATCACAATCACAACTTATACATACACAATTAGGCCTACTCTGTAAATAAAAAAAATCCTGGGTGAAAAGCATGGAGGTAGGTAGACACCATTATCGGCCTATACACTACAGTACAAATTGGCAGATATGGAGTGTCCACACCTCTGCTACATCCATGTACTAGTACTTCTGTACATGGAACTTTATTTTTGATATTGCTGAGTACTGAAGTCTGTCCCCCTATGTGTATAAAATATCAATAATAAAAATGTGTAATGAACATTCTCCCTGTTCCCAGTGTGTACTGTAGTATTAACATAATAACAGTATTTTCAGGATATACATAGTTTTTAAAAGTTTCAAAGGATTAAACAGATCAGAATGAAAAGATTAAATGGTGACAGAGTTGCATCATGCCTTTTAGTCTTTGTCAAGAGGCTAAGAGGCATCACTAACCTACATGTAGGCCAACATGTATAGGGCCTACTACCAGTACAGTAGACAAAGAATCATGACTCTGAAGACGGTCAGGCTCGACTCTCAAGACAGGCAGCCAACATCAGCGGCACCAACAGTATATCCTGCTCACTTGACAGCCCGCACAGATTGCACATATTTGTAGTACTACACGTGTAACATATTTGTAGCACTAAAACTGCTGTATCATGATTAACCAGTTAAGATGATTTGATTCTGATTTAACACACATTCTCCATAGACCCCAGCCTGAGATAAATGTACATCTCATTCTTAGTCTCCAATGGGTTAAAATGAGGTTACAGTATACATGGTAATTTTGCGATGGTTTTATTTTCGCGAATTTCGCGAGTCAGTTTTCGCGAAAATTTCCACTTTGGTTAAAGTCTATTTACACTAATGAAAGCACCACTAAAATCGCCAAAATTAGCACTCACGAATTTTGAAATTTAGCCCAAAACTGCGAAAATACATGTATCTCTACACAAAAATATTGGCGTACATATAGTAGTCCATTTGTGTCTGCACCATCTGAGCAAGCATCTCCTGTTGTAACATTTGGGCAAGACAAATAAGCCCCCCTATCTTCGCCGGGGGGGGGGGGGGGGGGGGGGGGGGAGGTAAAATTGAATATTTGTTATGAATTATCACATGAAATGATGCCATAATTTGTGGGGCAGGAACCAACAAAGAATTCATTACATGATAAAAATTGGCAATGCAACTGATCAGCATTGGTGGAGAGTGTTTCTCGTGATCAGAAACAAAAGAACGGGTCAAAGGTCTTTTTAAAAAATTTCAAACTTTGATATCTGAGGTACATAGTAGTGTTCAAATGGACAAATAAACACCCTAGAATACGAAAGTTTGGAAAGTTACACTGCCAATGGCAAGTTATGCATGAATAAACAATTAAAACTCGGAGCGAGTTTTAATAGCCTACGTGTACACACAGTAAGTCTATGGGAGGAAATGGGCAAGTGAATACGGTCAACTTACGATTTTCACTTTTTTGAAGCACTAAATCATCATTTTGAACTACAATTTTTTCAGGGCTTCATTTTAAGGCCTCATCAAAGACACTGGTAGCATGGGGAATCATGTGGCTCAGATTTTTTTGACTGTGGTAAATATCAATACCTTTAACTTGTTCTTTATCAAATTAAATCTAAAATAATGTAGACCTACATTTTGGTATCAAGTGATGTTATGTACACTTTTGCACACTACAAGTACATGTATGCCTGTGTGCATTTTAGCAAAACAACAAAAGCAAAACAAATAACAAAATTAAAACAAAAAGCAATTCTGAAAGTTCATATTCACAGAAGTTCTACATACAGTCATGTAGGCTGACATAAATGTACCAAAATAAGTAGGCCTGTGTAATATGCACTAAACAATTTATTTATTAATTCGATTACTGACATGATTCATTGAACTACCCATCAGAATGGCAGAAGACGAGGCTACGACAGAAATCCTGAGATACATGCCAGCATTAGGAAGTGTATCGCACCAGCCGTCACTGGTAAGCCCGGCTGTACTTTTTGTGTGTTACGCAAATTTGATTCGGTGCCGCTACGGCTAAACAGAAATGGACTCATCAGCCATGACAATAGAGAGTCACCGCCAAATTACCTAGACGTATTATTAAATTGATGGCAGACAGAGAAACTGCTTGTGCATTGTATCTTGATGTCTGATATAAACATAGCTGCAACTGCAATCTTTCTGCCTGCATTGCAAACATTAGTCCTTTTTTCAGAGACCCAAAATGGAATAAATTGATCTGAATAATTTTCAGTCAATTAGAAAACTCCAACCAATATATTCAGTTTCCTTGAACTTTGTGTCATGGCTGATGATTGTGAAGACAGACTAGTTAATGCAGTAATAATGAAATCAGATTTGACAGACATAAAGAAAGTACACTAAACTATGTCTGTTCCCGTCAGTTGATTCTTGCAGAGAGTGCAGCAAAATTTCCCCCAAATAAAGGGAAATTTGGCAAATTTGCTCCATTTACATATTTGTTTATGTTTTGATGGACTGATGAATGTGCAATGGTTTTTGATCACTAAATATTTGCAGAAGGAAAAAAAGTGGATACTTCACTAATGAACATATACTCTTACAAAATGATAAAAAAGGACAAATCAAGTAAGGTAAGTAATTTAAAGGGACCGTAAAGTCGCAAGTCGTGGGTGTTTGGACCTGGCCTGACTCGGGTAATATTCGGGAATGCCCGTATACTTTCGGAAAACGAGCGTGCACAAATTGTGTGCAATTCCCTATGCAGCACGTATTCACCCGAAGAAAGGCGAACTAAGCCCAACTGACCCTCATCGGCAATTCTGTTCGCAGCTCCACAAACTACGCACCACTGAACTCTACACTATGTAGCACAGAGTTCAGTGTTACGCACTGCCTTGCAATAGGGGCAAGCGTAAGGTAAATAAACGTACAAGGATTAAGAGCGTCGCGTCTCTTTAAATTAAAGAAGCTCCTACCTGGTAACTGGGTGACATTTTTCAGGATGATGATTTTTTTTTGTATGGAAAACACAAATGCAACCTGTGTCAGAAAAAATCTCTTGTGACAATGTACTTCAAAATACATGGCCTACATTCCATCAACACACATATTTGCATTTTTATGACTTCCACTTCAGTCTGTACCTATTGACCTTAGCATGGATTCCAATCTGATTTGACATCCATCCATCCTACCATCCCAGATTCAGTTTGTGTACATTACAGCGAAAAGCTTCTCCCTCTCGCCAATATTACTGAACAGTTCCAGATAGATCGAGTATGGTTTTTACAGCAATCTCCTTAGCAGAATGTAGGTCAACCTGCCATGTTTAGCCTGGTCTGAATCATACAGTTTACTGTACATATTTGCAGATGGTGCACAATGTGTTTTAACAAACACTAACAATGTCTCCATCACTTCATGACAAGAGCGCTCGTATCTCACCCACCCACGTCCTGTTGTACATATAGCTTGTGCACTTCACTTGCCTACGTGTATTTTCAAGAGTCAGCCAGGTAGACATTACTAAATAAACCAGTTCACAGTAATCCTGCAGTACGTAACAGGGAGTTAAGAGAACATAAAACTAACACTGCACAGTGTACACATATTTAGAATGCAGGCCTATATTCTATATTATATTGACAGGAATTAAACCAAAAATCTGTGAAAACCATGCCATGAAAATACAGTATTTGTTCTTGTTTCCATACTACATTTTTCAATTACTGAACTCCAGAATTTCTAACTGGTAAATTCCCAGATCCCCAGGGCTGAAAACAACAAAACATAGCCTGTTTTACAGGCTGTATTCTTTGTTTCTCCTTGTGCAATCAAACTAGTATGTCGAGTAATAAGACTGGACACTTTTAGAACTTGCTGCCTGGGCCCAAAGGATGCCAGCGATTAGGGTTTGCAGGAACTCAGACTAAGAAAAACAATACTTGATAACAAATAAACAGACAAAAGAAGAAAGAAATGCCCAAAATGGATTAAAGCTTTCATTTACATGTATTGTGAGAGCTATAAACTATATTAAAGAGAATACACAGTACTGGTTGATTACGTTGCAGGAACAAAACCATTTTTAATATCAACTGCTTTTCAAAACCTTTCTTTGAACAGATGTATTCTAAAAATGTCACTAGTATAGTACAGGAGAGAGTTAGCTTTGAACAACAAGGAGAACACTTCATATTTGCCGACATATCTGTTACACAAATCAACTGCTATACCAAAGTACTAACACAGAATTATATATGTGAGTCACTATGTTTAATTGCGTTGGCATTCACACTGCACGGAGCAACGCCGAGCCGTACCTCGCGTTGGGCGTGTACTCAGAACTGCCATAATGAAGTGGAATTTTAGTCCACATGGTATAATGCCAACAATTGTAGCTTTTACTCTCCGAGCTGGCGCCGAAAATATGCGAACATGTGAAATTTTGATGAAAGCATTGTTCCGATCATCAACCAGTTACTGGGTGTATTTCTCTTAACTATATTTAAAATTCGAGCAAGTAAATTTTGCATTTAAATCGAGTTTTTTACTAGCCCCACATGAAATTTTGCTTGCACCAGGCAAGTCAACAAGT
Source organism: Eucidaris tribuloides (assembly GCA_001188425.1). NCBI lineage: Eukaryota > Metazoa > Echinodermata > Echinoidea > Cidaroida > Cidaridae > Eucidaris > Eucidaris tribuloides. The sequence continues at coordinate 20,555 of JZLH01S0006300.1, read as the reverse complement.
GGTAGTGTCCAGCCCTAGTTGTGCCATCTCTATGTAACACACATTTCCCACAGAGCCCAACCCGAGATATTTCATACTTTGGTATCACTACTAGTACTAGTGCTACATGTAGTACCAGTATTTCAGCAAAGTTATTATGCAACCAATTCAGATACACATTTTGAGCACTGTAATTATCACTGTACATCCTGATTTCAGAAATACATGTACGGACCATAAATTGCTACATATCGATTGAAAATGATACGTAAATAAATCCTGTATGTTCAATCAAATATCTAAAACAAAATTAAAATGTGATATGTATGATGTACATGTAGCCCAATGGGCACAGCATACATGTACTTATACAGACTAGACAACATGTATGGTGTAGTATTCTTGGTACATGTACTATACATGAAAATGTGTTGCATACATAGTACATACCTAGTGTGTGATGAGGTGAGTTTTGCAATATAGAGTGAGCAAATAGACACAATTACATTTAAAAAAATCCCTGAAACTTACTACTGTAATCTACTTAACTACTGAAATGTGGTACACTTCAACTAGTAAAACTTGTTTTCCTCATTTCTTGCACTTGATTCAAACCTAAATACTTGCTTTACATTCCACCACATGATAATACATGTACCTACTGCACAACGGACGTATACTTTATAATGTCAGTACCATCCTTGTCTAGTCACACTCAAAAAGTGTGTATTACAACAAAAGAATATTGATTCTATGGTCTCAAGGATAACCATTACAAGTCAGCTATACAATGGTCCAGCTTTCTACAAGTACAGTATCCAGTACCTACTGTGTGCCTGTGTATGGTCAAGGCTAGAATGACCATTCCCCTTATTCCCCCATATAGTCTTGGAATGCAAATTTATGTATCTTCATAATTTAATGGGTCAGTGGCGTCCGTCCAGTCCGCATATTCGCATAATCACATTGGACAACCTCAGGGGCTCAGGCCACACTGACCAGTGGTCAATCACAGGTGAATGACCTTTATCATAGTTCATGTACATGTACTATAGATGGCACAAATCACAGTTTGCCTTGTGGCAGGTTGTACTGTACATGTAATGTAGAGGCTATTATTAGACTAGGGAGATGGGACTTTCTCCCTGAATAGACTGTACCGAGATACATGATGCAGTATTTGGTACCCC
>JZLH01S0006287.1:31841-46085 GCA_001188425.1 Eucidaris tribuloides | reverse complement strand
TTTTTACCGGGTTTTCCGGTTTTTTTACCCCGGGTACCGGTTTTTTTACCGGTTTTACCGGTTTTTTAACCGTTTTTTTACCGTTTTTTTTAACCCCGGGTTTTTTTTTTTACCGGTTTTTTTTACCCCGGGGTTTTTTTTTTTACGGTTTTTTTTTACCCCCGGTTTTTAACCCGGTTTTTTTACCCGTTTTACCGGTTTTTTAAACCGTTTTTACCGTTTTTTTAAGTTTTTTTAACGGTTTTTTTTAGGGGTTTTTAAGGGTTTTTAAAGGGTTTTTTACCGGGTTTAAAGGGTTTTCGGGTTTACGGGTTTTTACGGGTTTAGGGTTTTTTAGGTTTAGGTTTAAAGGTTTTTAGGGGTTTAGGGTTTTAGGGGTTTAGGGGTTTAAGGGGTTTTAAGGGTTAAGGGGTTTTACGGGTTTTAGGGTTAAGGGGTTTTTCGGGGGTTTTAGGGGTTACCGGTTTAGTTTAGGTTTTAAATTTACTTTTACGTTTTACGTTTTAACGTTTTTAACGTTTAACGTTACTTTTTAAAGTTTTTAGTTTTAGTTAGGTAGTTTTACGTTTAGGTTTAGGTTTACCGGGTTAGTTAGGTAGGGTTTTACGGTTTAGTTTTACGTTTTACGTTTATTTTTACTTACGTTTTACGTTTTAACGTTTTAACTTTAACGTTTTAGTTAGTTTAGTTATTAGTTACGTTACGTTAAGTTTAAGTTTAAACGTTAAAGTAAAAGTAAAAAGAAAATAAAGAAAGAAAAGAAAGAAAGAAAGAAGAGAAGAGAGAGAGAGAGGAGAAGAAGTAAGAAGAAAGAAGAAGTAGAAGAAGTAAGTAAGAAGGAAGTAAGAAGAAGAAAGTAAGAGAAGTAAGTAAGAAGAAGAAGAAGAAGAAGAAGAAGAAGAAGAAGAAGAGAAGAAGAAGAAGAAGAAGAAGAAGAAGAAGGAGAAACGAAGAAGAAGAAACAGAAGTAATTGCAGCAGATATAAGTTGTTTTAGTATGAGCAGAAGTGGTATTAGTGGTAGCAGCAAAAACAGTAATGGAAGTACAATATTTTTTGTCTAAGGACGTTATTCACTTGGGGACACCGGTCATGATGTGTACCAAATAAATCAAAGTAGATTTACTCCAAAGTGCCGTCGTAGTTATATCCACAAATCCGTATTCTTTTCTTTAAACATTTCATTAATTTTTCCCGGTATCGTACTTGGTCTATGCAATCTAAATAACAACGCATTACTTGCAACCTTTCAAGTAATATACAACCCCCCCCCCCCCCCCCAGCATGGTACGTCAAAGGATATACTGTAAGATGAGATTCTTGTTCAGAAAGAAAAAAGAAGACGTATAAACCGCGAAGACGCTGCTATTATAGTTAAACATTACCTAAGCTGCAGCCATTGCAAGTCATCCGTATAGAGGTCTAGTACTTTTGTGCTAATGATTATGCAAATACTAGAGATGTCCGCCTACTCGCGTTCATTTGTACTTGACTAATTCCAAGGTACCACTTATGTTGTTTTCTTGTCGAAGTGTAATTGATATTTACAGAGCATGTAGGTCAAACCTATCGAACGGGTTTTCAACGCAAGTGAAAAGAAAAGAATTGATGTATTTCTTTGGGGAAAAAATGTGGATTTTATAACTAATCAAAAACCATCATCCTTAAAGGCAGGGGATCTCTTTTGCATGCCGAAAAATTAACATTGTGTAAATACAATGTCATTTAGAAGAAAATGCCACCTGGGAACCTTAAGCAAAATATATGAGCGAGAAACTGTTTTAGTGGAATTATAGTGAATTATAGATTTGATTTTTTTCTCGCGAGAAAAAAATCCTACCGTAGAACGTACACTAAACGGCTGTTGTTTTTCTTATGCATTTTTCAAATTCTAGGCAATCACTGACCCCCAGATTTCACAGACATGCCCTTCATCAATAGCCTAAGGGCATGAATTATCTTTTCCTGGTCTGCGGGGATGTTTGCAAATGAGATCCACTGCCTTTAAAGTAGAGCTCCCAAAAGGTAGGAAATTTAGAAATAAAAGAAATAATGCAGGCAGAGTAAAGGATCCTTATCTTCAACCCAAATAACCGTCACAGTAAATGCTAGAAAATGAAGAAATTCGCCACTTATTGTCAGCAAATCAGATCTTAAAACGAAAAGAAATAGGTCTAACCCAAACAACACAGTCTTCAGATTAAATAAACTGTGTGTTTCTAATTTGAGCGAATATGATGTCGTTGGGGGATTAATGGTATAACAATTCGATAGATATGCTGGTGAAGTTTTCTTCGTTACGAGGTAGGGTTTATGGTGACCAGTCACTCCACTTCTCACACAATCATCCAATGCAACTGTTTCAGCATCTGTGTGCAAAAGATTTGAATAAGTATATAAGTAAGTAAGTAAGTTAGTCAGTCAGTTAGTCATTAACTATATGCGTAAGTCAGTCAGTCAGTCATGCATAAGTAAGTCAGTCAGTCAGTCAGTCATTAACTATATGCGTAAGTACGTATAAAATAAGTAACTAAGTTAGTGAATAAACAAAGTAATGCATACGTAAAAACATAAATCTGTGAATATAAAACAAATCAACAAATAACTGAATAAATAGATACATGCATGACAATATTTTAACTTTACACGCTGAATTTATTTTGAAGGGATTATAATGACAATTGTTCTTTTCACATTTCCTTTGAATTTCGCTTTTCTTTTGGGGGTATTGAAAATAGTAATGTTTCTAGAGATGTTACTAAAGCAAACTAGCTATTTTTTCAGTGTCTTCTGCGCAAAAGTGAAGAAGAACATAATTATTACGATTGTTGAATGTAATTGTACGAAAGTGCAAAATCGACTTTTTAGCGTGCAAAGACAACTTCATCGGTTCAATCATGTTTAAAAATGTATACAGTTTCACTTTTGCAAAATGCATGTGTTGATCAATTGACTTGGAGGTGTCATAGCTAAATTATTAACACCCAGGATACTCTTTCCCGGTTCATACTCCTCTCAGAGTATTTGCACCCGTGGGTTAGGCACGTGATCTTTAAGGTAGATAATTTCAGGGTTTGCAAGTCCTTCATCCCCTTTATCAACATAACCAAACAGTACTTACAAATGGTGTATTGAAAGTTTGAGATCCATACGTCACAAAATTATTGTTTTATGAGAAAAAAATAATAACGATATGATACCAGAATATTGTTCTTTCCGCGAGTTTAAATTTTGCTCAAATTGCAAAACACGGTACGCATGAGCAGCTGACGGGCAATGGGTGACTACATACGCTGCTATGGTTTTAACGGTTGAACCCCTGTGTGACCTTTGGCTAGTGGCCGATTAGACAATTTTGGAACTAACGGAACGTGCTCGTCACTTTCCAAATTTTTAAAATTTAATCGTCCAGATTTTCAACAAAACTACGTATCCTACCCAAAAGTTGTAAGACAGGTGTTTATTTATACTAATCTTCACACTGTAAACGATTTGAACTGACTTCATTCATTTTGCCGTTTTCTGGCGTGCAAATCCCGAACTCTGTCGTTTAAGTTGTGTAGTAGGATAATTGTGGAGGTGTCGCGGTGTAGTGGATTGCGATCTGACATTAGGATGAGAATGTGGATTGGATTCCCGCTATATATGCGCACCTCCGTCCTTAAGCAAGGCGATTTATCTACGTTGCTGCTTTTTACCTAGGAGTGAAATAGAGACCTGATGGAAATTGGAGTCATACTACTTGCGGGCCCTGTGAGAGAACAGTGTTTGTCGATGAAGAGGCTACCCTGGGTAACTAAGAAGATATCATTATTGAGTGAAGTCCAAATGCTTTAAGAGACCGTCATTATAAGTTGAAACACATATCAATGTGTATACTGACTGGAGTGTAAATCCAAACTTGGTTGGTTTAGATAAACAGGAAAGGGCGAGCTTATGTCAGGGTCTAATTAAAATATGACCATGATAGAAATCAAACAGGTAAAAAGACCAAAAAAATGCTTATCACAGCTATTTCTGAAAATAATTGTATAACAGAAAGGATAAACCCTACTGTTAAAAATCTTCAATGCCCCCAAAAGACACTTTAATAGTTTGTATGATTCTAGAATTATTTAAACCCAAATTGATGACTGTTTTCCAACCCCATTTTGTCCGTTCCGTTGGGCATAAACAAACATAAGAAACCATGTAACATGGGTGAATAAGGTCCAAAGTTTGGAATACTCCAGAAAATGGGGTGTTAAATCAAACACCTGTGCTGTTGAAGAATACAGACTCGAAATGTGATGTTATATTTAAAAACTCTTATTGTTATTGAACATCAATCAAAATCTTCAAATCCTATACTTCAACACCGAAGGTGTAAAAGACCGAAGTTAACTTTGACCACAGTTTAAAAATGTGAGCTACATAATCTTCTATGCCTTTAAAGTATCTTTGATAATGTCTAAAAATGGAGCCCGGAGAAAAAATTGTATTTCAAAATGATTATTTAGTGCTTTAAAAAAGTTAAAATCTACGAGTATTCAGGTTGACCAGATTCATTTGCCTCCATTTCCTCCCATATACTACTGTGTGTAGGTCTAGGCTATTTTATACTCCACCGCAGTAGTAATTCCAAAGGTGATGTTTATTCTTGCCAGTGGCAGCATAACTTTCCAAACATTTGTATTCTAGGGTGCTTATTTGTCAATTTAAGCACAAAATGTACCTCAAATATCACAGTTTGACATTTTTTTTTAACAGAAGCTCCACAATGCTAACTTGTGTCCTTAAAGCCCAAATTTAGTTTTGAGATTTTTTGTTATTTAAAAGCTTTATGCCCCAAAGTCATAACCCTGCAATAATAGATTCTGAATGTCTTTAGTTTTTTTTAATTAGTTAATGAAAAATCTCGGGGGGGGGGGGACCCCGACATTTTCGACTATATTTTATATTATAGCATCCAAAGGGTTAAAAAGGCTTTAAAGATACATGTGTTGTACCTCATCTAAAAGAGCAGACTCTGCTCTTTTAGATGAGGTATAACTCATATAAGCTTTTTTTTGTCTTTAATTTTTTTTTTTTAATTAATTAATGAAAAATATCGGGGGAGACTCGAGATTTGGCTATATTTTACATTATAGGGATCCAAAGGGTTAAAAGGGTTATTGAGCTATACGCTCATCTGAAACAAGAGTCTGTCTTTAAGATGAGGTACAACAACACATGTATCTTTTAAAGCTTTTTTAACCTTTGGATGGCTATAATATTAATATAGTCGAAAATCTCGGTCGCCCCCCCCCCCCCCCCCGAGATTTTTTCATTAACTAATTAAAAAAAACTAAAGACATTCGAATCTATTATTGCAGGGTATGACTTGGGGGCATAACGCTTTCAAATAATAAAAAGATCCCCAAAACTAAACTTGGGCTTTAACAATTATATGTATATCTCCCTTTTCAAGATCATAGTGAAGTTGGTACAGTCAGGGGCAACTGAAAGATTCGAATTGTTGTGTTGATCATCGAAACTCACAAAAATCGGCCCCTCCCTAACATTACATGGTTTGAGCCAGTGTAACCCCTTGACCTATTGCCAGCCCATAAACCTCATTATCACTTCCCAGTAAAGGAATAAAATGACAGGTAAATTGAAACTGTAAATGCACGGTTTACATGAGAAGTTTCAATGAACTCAATTGTCAAAGACATGGCTGTATGTTTGATGTTCAATGAGAGACTCCGACAAATAATTGAAAACAATGGGTCACGTGGTCTACCCTACGATGGTTTGGTGACGCCAAAGATTCATTTATCGCACAACCTATACGGAAGTGCGAGTACCGCAATGGTGGAGCAATTTAGGATGTTTTTCTGAAGGAGAGCGCATCGTCAAGTTTTATTGACCCACTTCTATTTCGCTTTGTCGGTTCGTTTGCGGGGGCAAAAAGTCCCATCCGAAAGAGATCATCAGCTCAGGTGTAATGGGTTGGAATCGGCTGTATCATTGTAAGGGCTAAGTTTGTTTTATTGCATTTATTGTAATGACCAAATATACATTTCCTGTTTCATTTCTACGACGCGTTTTTACTACATACATGTAGCTCCGATGGAATGATATTTGCAAACTATGACTTCATATTGTTCAGTAGTACATGCATTCATAACAACAGCTACCAAGTGCTTCTTTACGTGTGTTTGTCAGCTGGGGAAATCAGCTGGCACGCGGGTTTTCCTGTACTTGTGTAGGTGCCTCTATTGATTTCTACTGGAAAGTGAATGTGTATAATGCCTTTGAATTTATCACTTTAAAGCCCAAGTTTAGTTTTAAGGATTTTTTTATTATTTGAAAGCTTTAAGCCCCAAAGGTTACATCACACCAATAACAGATTCTAAATGTCTTTCGTTTTTTTAATTAATTAATGAAAAATCTCGGGTGGACCCCGAGATTTTTCGGGGTACCCCCGAAATTTTCGACTATATTTCACATTAGAGCATCCAAAAGGTTAATAAGGTGTTAAGGTTATCCGAGTTATACCTCATCAAAAGAGCAGACTCACGTGTACTGCAGATTCATAATTGATACCCAGATCAGCAAATAGTTACCAGTCTTAATTGAAGGCACAATTAGACTTCCATTCAAACGCACGCACGCACACACACACAAAAAACAAAGAAACAAACACATACATACACACATACACACATGCACACACATACCACATACATACACACACATACAAGTACACACATACAAACCTCGTTTAGATTTATCGTCAAAATTGTTATTTCCTCGATATTCACGTTTTTGTTCACGTACTTGGATCAGATCCAAATTTACAATTATCAAGACTATGATAAATCTGCCCTTCGTTATGAAACCATTTCATTTCACGTTATAAACACGAAATATTGAAAGCCGTTGTGATTGTATTTCATTCTGGAATAAAATACCTAAAAGGTACTTGAAAGCCATATTCTCACGTTCGAACCTCTTAAATTTATTATAATTGGGGAAAACCTAGAGCTATTAACGGAGTAAGAGCATTATTTGGATTGGATTTCATATCCTGATTTATGAATGCTATTGTCATTTTCTATCCTTTCATCTTCCATGAAATTACGATTCAGTTGCTACGACACGTGAGTAACATTGCATGTCATAGATATCAAATATCAGTATCATCATCATGAATAATTAATTTTCTAGTACACTAATGGTGAGAGATTGTGATGCGAAAATAGCAAGTTAAACAAATTATATGTTTTTCTCTTTAGAAAGGCTATATAGTATTATTTTTTTCTATATTTTAGATAATAATTTAATTTTGAAGGATATATGTCATTGTTATCGCCGACTCGAAGGATATAGCAATGTGCTTCTCAGGAGATAGTGAATCTCATCTGTTAGCAAAAGGGTTACCTCTAGCATCAGATACTAGACTTTTACCTGAAAGTCATCAAGAATAGTGTAAGTCCATCTTGCCACTTTCTTTAGAAAGCTATTTCTATATTTATTACAAAAGATAGCCCCAGAGATTTAGGGGATTCATTGAGTCTATCAGTGTGGGGGTAATGCAAAATGGCACATCCTACCCTTTGTATAAAGGTTCTGTTTCTCTCATTTTACGTCCATAACAAGATTGCACACGTGTTTAAGCAAACACTCGGTTTAAATAACGTGTAGTTAAACAAAACTCACCTTTCAATTACATGGTTTATATAATTCCGCCCAAGGTATAGACTACAGGTATATGTCTAGTTTATTTAATCGTTGTTTGCTAACAGAAAACAACATATGAAGAACACAGAAAGAGTCTTTATAACAACATATTATTGATATAAGATGAGGTGTTTGATGTATATATGACCACTTGCAAGTTTTCCATTTGAAAGAATTGATTTACGATGATTATATTAGTGGACTGTCTATCTTGTTAATAACTGACAGTGTATGATTTTATACAGTACACTGTTTACTTACAGCAAGAAAAACATAACAGGGAAAAAGAATAATCGCCTCCGTGAAACACAATATAACACATGACGTATTAGACATACGATGAGGTTTTATGTATGTATGACCGCTTGTTAGTTCTTCATTTGCCGCAATTGATTTACGATAATTATATTAGTGGGCTGAGAATAAACACTCAATGAATACATTTCAGAAATAATGAATATGATTGTTAGTGTATACATCCCCACCCTCCATGGACTGTATTTGTTTAATGGAACCACGCTCAGTCCCGTTTCAATGTCTTACGCACTCAATCCGACATAAGAGTGAGAACACGCACGACAAAAAATAACAAAAGAAAATTTAAAACGAATAGTGTACACACACACACACACACACACACACACACACACACACACACACACACACACACACACACACACACACACACACATATATATATATATATAATATATATATATATATATATATATATATATAATATTACATTTATATAATATTTGAAGTAGTTCGCTTCGTTAAAGATATAACTAGAATATTTTTAGCACTTTCATTAATTGGAGTTCTCTCATACCCCTCTTTTTAAAGAAACAATTATAGTTAAAGGTAGCCAATAAACAGGAAATTTCTCTGTTTTGTTTTTGTCTCGCTTTCTTTCTGAAAACATGCATGTAGTTCATATTATCAACTGCGTATTTGCTTTCTATACTTGAATATTCCGATTCTATAACCATTAACATATAAATGGGTAATTTTAACACTAAACAGTGCAAATGCAGTCTTTCATAATAGTACCACGAATCCCATATGACATCGTTGGTAGATGTCTGTTACTTTAGACATTTCCCACCACTATCCAATCATTTGAATACTAAAAATCCAAATTTGCCAAGTTGGTCTCTTATCTACCCAACGGTATCCACAATTCTGAACCAAGAGACTCTCTGCACAACTTCTGCGTAATTTGAGATCAATGGAAGAGACCAAGCTGTCTTATGAGGGTTAAAGAGAGGATTTAACAATGTGGAAGCCCCATTTAAAAATTGGTCGAAGTTTGCTATCTGACCGACATGACATTAGTTTGACTGAACAAATAAATCCTTCAAACACAAACCTTTGACAGTTATGCAGTCACCAACAAAATATGGGCAGATAAATATCGTGACATGATTTAATGTCCTGGGGATTCTTAAACGCAGAAGTCTATGGAGGAAAACTGGAACGATCGCTTGTTGATATTCACTTTTTAAAGGCACTTGATGATCGTTTTGAACTGCATTTATTTTCTGGTTTTTATCCTTCGACCATAGCAGAGACACTGATAGCATGAATGATTATGCAATTCAGATTTTTTAACTTTAAACATTGTTCCCTGGTGACTTTAACATTACACGTTTAGGTTGGTTTATTCGCTATACTCCTCATCAAGTCGCCATAAAGAGCTGTCGAACTGTACTGTTTCGTCACTACCGTGACATTTGAATCCAATGCACAATCTCGTTCAAGTTTTCAGTTCATCTTTCACGGTCTCACTTCGAGTAAAACTAACAGTCACTCTCCCACAGTACACTTTCAAATGGGGGGGGGGGGTCAGGTGTTTTAAAACAGACATCGAATAGTTAATGAACCGATTAAAATGATATGGTTAACTTGTTTGTTTTTATTATTCATTTTATATTTAGGCCTTCGTCGTTATCTAACTCCGCTTATGATATCCAATTTCCACCTACTTGAAATGAATGGGGAGCTTTTAAATTAATTGCAATTGTTGATATTCCAAGTTGTGCTTTTGTTTACCGATTATTGTATAAAACTTTTTCAGTTACTGGCTGTTATGATACGTTGTTCAATTGAATATGGAAGTACTGAAATGAACTGAATGAAATCAATTCGTCGGCGACTTTTGAGGGAAAGCATTCAAATCACTTCCCAGAAGTACGCGGAATAAATGATTTTGTTTACTAACATACGTTCAACACGAAGTGCTGCAATTCTGCATTACTATGTGCAGTTAATTTGTCTCTTGTTTCTAGCAATAACGTATGTCGTGATCTCGACAAGAAAACTATTCATTAAAATGTATAGGTGCACTTTAAAAATATCTTTTCCCAATTACCCATTTTATATATAAGTGTCCTCCACCGTTTGTCCTCACTTGTCCTTAATTTGACCCCACACATTGTTTACATTGTTCCAATTAAATCAAACGTTTGTCAAAGTATTACGTAAAATTGTTATTGTGACAAACTCCGTAATGACTCTGTAAATGGCACTGTAAAAGAAATGACCTTATTAATTTTCATTTGTTTGATATTGTACGACATTAGTATTTCATTTGTTAAGTGTGTATTTTTATGGTGTTAATCGTCTAATAGATATCAGGGACGGAACCAGATATTAAAAGGGGGGTCAGGGCCCCTGTCAGACTAAAATCAGTAAAAAAAAAAAAATCCCCTCGATATAAATGTACTTATTTGCCTTTGCCATTTATACATTCCGTTGGAAAATGCATTTTCTTTATTTTTTATTTTATTTTAAATGCAGAAACTAAATGAAACTAAACGAAATGAAATATTCATAGCATTGTTCTCACAAATATTCATAGCATTGTTCTCACAAATGCAGCTACGCAGTTTCTTTATCTGACATTAACGAAATCGTTATGAACGAGGAAACCTATCAACCCATCTCTCTGATTGTTTCTCTTTCGCAGCGTAAATTGGGCTGTATCCATGATTTGCGCACCGTCAAAACGTCACATCAATATTTCATTTGCTTCCGTCTCATATCGTAGGAGGGAAACTGTTTTATTGATATAAATTATTAACTGTTAGAATTTAAACCGAAACCAATGGAATAGCTTACCCTTTAAAATGCATACAAATAGCATGACGTTGATTGGTTTTAGACAATTCAGACAACATAACAGGATGAAATGTATGCAGTATCAATTTAGAATTCGACATTAACCTTAAGTTCAGGGGTGTCACTGGCAAGTTTGTAATATCGTAATATCAGTTACTGGCTTAGGCGTGTAATTGACTGCGTTTATGGTGCTTTTACCTTGCCATCTTTTGACCCTCACCTCTTCTCCTCATCTTGCCAATTAAGGAAACTGCCTTTAAAGACGCTCTTTAAAGCCCAAGTATAAGTTTGGTCGATCAAACAAAAATGTTGTCAATCCTTCAAAAGGTATTCTATTGGCACCCCAGACAATCAGAAAACAACATCAAATCTACTGTAAATATTATTGTTTATAGTGACAAATTACGATGTTTAAATCAATGGAGAGCATCTAGCGGTATGTAAACTACCTATAGAAAATATCGAGGCCCCCATCCCCCTGAGATTCTACATTTTGAATAATTTGTCAAACATGGGAGGGTTTCAGGGAGAGCAATTTCAGGTCATTGATAGATCATATACGTATATATATAAATATATAACTGCAAAGAATTTCATTTTTACCATTTACCGAAAATATACTTTGGTTTTAACATTGTGGAAGCCCAATTAAAAAAAATGCTAAACTTTGATATCTGACTAATATGGCATTGTTGGAATGGACAAGAAACCCTTAGAACACCAAATGTTTGATGGTTATGTTGTTAGTAACAAATTGTACAGATAGATGTCACCACATGAATTAATATCCTGTGGAAAAAAAATTCTATAGCCCAGCAGTCTATTGGGAAAATGTTATTGTTATAGGGCATTGATTTCCATTGTTTAAAAACACTTAATAATCGTTTAGAACTGGAATCTTGTCAGGACTTCATATCAGACCTTATCAGATACATTAGCAGCATTAAGGATCGCAAAGAGATCTAAGATTTGTTAAAATTGGAAACACTGTTGAATGATGCCTTTAATATTCCCATTTGTGATTGTCTTCCGCAGACATTTGCCTATCAGTCAAGCTTTGGCAAGACCAATTATGTATATCATGAATGTTGTCGTCCTATGATTGACTTGCTGCTACATTTACGGACACCATTCAGTTTGACAGTTTTCTGTACATCTATACATAATAATATCAAGATTTGCTCCTGTGCGTGAGTGTATGTATGTGAGTGTGTCAGAGCGTCATTAAAGCGCCTAGTTGAACCCAAGGAAGGTCAAATACGCTTTGGTAAGTTTGCAGAAAATTCTAAGTGTAGTGAAGAGTTATAAACTCATGCTCATAATTATGGAAATCTTAAAACATTTTAGAAGTTGCCATTTTCCGCGTGAACGGTACGTCTGGATTAATATTTTGTTCACCCAGTGGAAACAATATAATCTAAGTATTTCAGGAATTTGTGAGCATTTTGCAGCGTCGGACTCGACACTAAAACTGTGTTTTAATGGCGTGGTTGTTGCTTGTGTTGAGTCACGTGGTGGGTGCACGCGTTATTAGACTTGTAAAGAGACACTTATTCTGATGTTAATTTAGTGATAAGGACATTAGATCAAAAATTTATCACTTTTCTGTGTTTTTTTAAATTACTTTAATTGACACTTTTTCATGTTTTTTGTGATTTAAAAAAAATAAGTATATAATTGTTATTGCGCTCAAACGTACTTTAGTTTTTACTTAAGTCATCTCATGAAATCCAAAAATTGCTTCATACACTGCGTTTTTGTGAAATAACACTTGTCTTGAAAATTTTGGACGATATAGGAGAAAGACTTTAGTATCAACAAAATATTCCATAATTATGAGGAGTGTACATGCATCAGTAAAAGAACGTAAAATAAATAAACACAAGTAATATTTCTCATTTGATAGTGAAATGAGTTTCAAATTTCAGCCATACATGGTTGGTGTGCTGTTTTATTGTGGAAATGGATTTAGTACCTTTTAAATTTAAAGGTAAGGAATCTCATTTGCAACCCTCCCATAACACAGCAAAACATTATTTTCTCCCTTAAGCTATTTATAAAGGACTTGCCTGTGAAATCTAAATATCAGAAATTACCTACATTTGAAAAATGTGTGACAAACCAATAGGTTTGTAGTATAGAATCTAGGCACACTTTTCCAATCATGGACCTAGAGTAGGTCCATGGGTATATCAGGCTGATGACAGTACTTATGTACATGAAAGGAATGCAAGGTCATCTACGTGCACTATACAAAAAAAACATGTATTGCACTATGGTACTATGGCATAATGGAAATAAAAAGAGACGTACGGGCACTGTCTAAAAATAAACTAGTACTCCTAGCAGAGTGTTTGTCTCGCGAGACAAAAAAAAAATCAAATCGAAGACAAATGTTTACAATAATTCCACTAAAATTGCGTTTCTAGCTCCTACACTTTACTGAAGGTTCTTAAATAGCATTTTCTTCTATATACGGTACCTGTGTATTTGCATAATGTTAAATTTTACGCATGCAAAAGAGACACCCTGCCTTTAAGCTCTCGTATAGCTGCGATAACTGTAGAAATCAACCATCGAGGACACTCATAGATTTCTTAACCTGCTACGTGTTGACGGCGCACTGATTTGTCCACGTACATTCTCAATGGAATGATGAATTTCGTGTCGAGATGACACCTATTTTTTATTATCGATAAAATATTGTTAATATTAATTATGAAATTAATTTAGATTAGTCTAAATAGACGAGGATTTCCAATGATATGAATTCAATCAGACGCGCAATTAAAATTCGATCTTTGGTTGTTGGTTATTGGCAACACAAACATAGGGCATCCATTTTGGAGGTGCAAGGTAAAATGTATGTATTTGTGTTGGAGGGAGGGGCGTGTTGAAAAAATACCTATGGTATTATCCCTTCCATGAAACTAGCTTGCTGAAATTATTGCCCAGGGAATCTTTGAACCTGGATGATGGTACTCCTGTACTCTTAGTTACCGATTTTTCATCCAATATCTGCAAGCATAATGTGTGTGTGTGCGAGCGCATCATTGTCATTTCCGTACGTTTCTCATCTTGGTGGTTGCTTCTCTCTTACCCGTGTATGGATGCCGTCGGCAAATTTTGTCGATGAAAAGTTTGTCAGTCGGTTGATGGGTTACCCTGCAGTAGAAGTTCCAGAAAGCCATTTACTAAGTACTTGTGAAAGTACATTCTGTACATATCCCCGGACACATCTTAGGCATCGGAAGGCAGGGTTATTTTGGGTGGAGTGCAAGGGCGTCAACAGGGGGAGAGGGCGGGAGGGTACCCACTTTCAAAACTGAGGGTCACATCATATCCTTGTAACCCCCCTTCTCCCCACTTTAGGGGAATCAAATTAATAACTAAGAAGCCCATTCTCTTTTTTTTC
>JZLH01S0006287.1:18109-31816 GCA_001188425.1 Eucidaris tribuloides | reverse complement strand
ATTATCGACCATAGCGAGACAACTGATAGCATGAATGATTATGCAATCCAGATTTTTAACTTTAAAATTGTTCCCTGGTGACTTTTAACATTACCGTTCTAGGTTAGGTTTATTCCCTTACTCCTATCAAGCACATAAGAGTGTCGACTGTTACTGTTTAGTCATACCGTGACATTTGATCTGCAAATGCATCATTCTCGTTTCAGTTTCAGTTCAATCTTCACGGTCTCACTTCGAGTTAACAACTACGATCACTCTCCACATCACTTTCAAAGGGGGGGGGGGGTCAGGTCGTTTTAAAACAGAATCGAATAGTTAATGAACGCGTTAAAATGATATGTTTAACTTGTTTGTTCTATTATTCATTTTATATTTAGGCATTCGTCGTTATTAACTCGCGTTATATATCAATTTCACCTACATTGAAATGAAATGGGAAGCTTTTTAAATTAACTGCCAATTGTTGATATTCCAAGTTGTGCTTTTGTTTGACCGATTTGTATAAAACTTTTGTCAGTTACTGGCCTGTTATGATTACGTTGTTCAATTGATATCGTCGGCGACTTTTGAGAGAATAGCATTCGAAATCCTTCCCAGATGTTACGCGAATAAATAATTTGTTTACTAACATTACGTTCAACACGAAGTGCTTCAATTCGCATTAACTATGTGCAGTTAATTTGTCTCTTTTTCTAGCAAATAACGTATGTCGTGATCTGCGACAAGGAAAACTAGTTCATTAAATGTATAGGTGCACTTTAAACATATACTTTCCCAATATAACCCATTTTATATATAAGTGTCCTCCACGTTTGTCCTCAACTTGTCTAATTTGACCCCACACATTGTTACATTGTTCCAATTAAATAAACTTTTGTCAAAGTATTACGTAAAATTTTATTGTGACAAACTTCGTAAATGACTCTGTATAGGCACTGTAAAGAATGACTTATTAATTTTCATTTGTTTGATATTGTACGAATTAGTATTTCATTTGTTAGTGTGTAATTTTTATGGTGTTGATCGTCTAATAGAATATCAGGGACGGTACAAGATATTAAAAGCGGGGTCAGGGCCGTCAGACTAAAATCAGTAAAAAAAAAAAAAATTCCTCGATATAAAGTAGCTTATTTGCCTTTTGCTTTTACATTCGTTTGGAAATGCTTTTTTATTTTTTTATTTATTTTAAAATGCAGAAACTAAATGAAACTAAACGAAATGAAATATTCATAGCATTGTTCTCCAAATATTAGTAGCATTGTTCTCACAAATGCAGGCTAGCCGCAGTTTCTTTATCTGACATATAGAAATCGTTATGAAGAGGAACCTATCAACCCATCTCTCTGATTGTTTCTCTTTCTGACAGCGTAAATTGGGCTGTATCCATGATTTGCGCACGTCAAACGTTCACCAATCAATATTTCATTTGCTTCCGTCTCATATCGTAGAGGAAACTGTTTTATTGGATATTGATTTTAAACTGTTAGAATTTAAATCCGAAAGCAATGATACGCCTTAACCCTTTAAAATGCATAAAATAGCAGAGTTGATTGGTTTTGGACAATTCAGAACAACATAAGGTGAAATGTATGCAGTATCATGTTAGAAATGTCACATTACCTTAGTTCAGGGGATGTCACTGGCAAAGTTTGTAATATCGTATATTCAGTTCTGGCTTTAGGGTGGTAATTGACTGCGTTTTATGGTGCGTTTTACCTTGCATCTTTTGGACCTCCACCTTTTCTCATCATTGCAATTAAGGAAACGTGCCTTTAAGACGCCTTTAAAGCCCCAGTATAAGTTTGGTCCATCAACAAAATGTTGTTCAATCTCAAAAGGTATTCTATTGGCACCCAGACAATCAGATAACAACATGCAAATTACTGATAAATATTATTGTTTTATAGTGACAATTACCGATGTTTTAAATCAATGGGAGAGCATAGGGTATGTAAACTACCTATAGAAATATATCGAGGCCCCCCCCCCTGAGATTCTTACATTTGAATAATTTGTCAAAATGGGAGGTTTCAGGGAGAGCAAATTTCAGGTCATTCGATAGATATATACGTATATATATAAATAATAACTGCAAAGATGTTTCATGTTTTGAAGCCATTTAACCGAAAATATTCTTTGTTTAAACATTGTGGAAGCCCCAATAAAAAAATGCTAAACTTTGATTCTGAACTATATGGCATTGTGGAATGGAACAAGAAACCGGTCTTGAACACGTCAATGTTTGATGGTTATGTTGTTGTAACAATTGTAACAGATAGATGTCACCACATGAATTAATATCCTGTGGAAAAAAAATTCTATAGTCCAGCAGTTATTGGGAAAATGTTATTGTTATAGGGCATTGATTCATTGTTTAAAAATCACTTAATATGTTTAGAACTGGAATCTTTTCAGGAATTCATAATTATAGACCCTTATCAGAATACACCTAGCAGCTAAGGATCGCAAAGAGAGATCTAAGATTTGTTTAAAAATTGGAACACTGTGAATGATGGGCTTCATTTCCCATTTGTGATTGTCTTCCGCAGAATTTGCATCAGTCAAGTTTGGCAAGACCAATTATGTATATCAGAATGTGTCATCTATGATTGACTTGCTGTACATTTACGGAACCCATTCAGTTTGCAGTTGTTTCTGTAATCTATCTTATATATCAAGAATTTGCTCCTGTGCGTGAGTGTAGTACTGCTGAGTTGTCAGGCGTCATTAAACGGGCCTGGTTGAACCAAGAAGGTCAAATACGCTTGGTAAGGTATTGCAGAAATTCTAAGTGAGAGTTTATAACTCATGCTCATAATTATGGAAATCTTAACATTTTAGAGTTGCCATTTTCCGTGGAACGGTACGTCTGGATTAATACAATTTTGTTCACCCCAGTGGCTAAACAATTATAATCTAAGAATTCCGGAATTTGAGCATTTTGCCGCGTCCGACTGCACTAAAGCAGCTGTGTTTTTAAATGGGGTGTTTGTTGCTGGTTGCTGAGTTCACGGTGGTGGAGTGCACGCGTTATTATCTAACTTGTAACAGACACATCTATTCTGATGCTATAATTTAGTGATAAAGGAATTAGATCAAAAATTATCACTTTTTGTGTTTTTTTTAATTACTTTAATTTTGCACTTTTTCATGTTATTTTGCTGGATTTTAAAAAAAATAAGTATTAAATTTGTTATTGCGCTCAAACGCTACTTTAGTTTTTACTTAAGTCATCACTCATTGAAATCAAATTGCTTCATAGCACTGCGTTTTTGTTGAAATAACATCTGTCTTGAAATTTTGACGATATAGGAGAAAGAATTTAGTTCAACAAATATTCCATATTATGATGAGTGTACATGCCATCAGTAATGAAGTAAAATAAATACACAATATATTTCTCATTGTATGTGAAATTGAGTTTCAAATTTCAGCCATACATGGTTGGTCGCTGTGGGTCGGTGTGCTGTTTATTGTGGAAATGGATTTAGTACCTTTTAAATTTAAAGGTAAGGAATCTCATTTGCAACCCTCCCATAACACAGCAAAACATTATTTTCTCCCTTAAGCTATTTATAAAGGACTTGCCTGTGAAATCTAAATATCAGAAATTACCTACATTTGAAAAATGTGTGACAAACCAATAGGTTTGTAGTATAGAATCTAGGCACACTTTTCCAATCATCGACCTACAGTAGGTCCATGGGTATATCAGGCTGATGACAGTACTTATGTAATACCAGACGGTTGTGCTGGCATGAAAGGAATGCAAGGTCTTCTACGTGCACTGTACAAAAACATGTATCGCACTATGGCACTATGCCCCTCTGGAAAGAAAGAGACGTACAGGCACTGTCTAAAAATATACTAGTGCTACGAGCAGAGTTTTTGTCTCGCGAGACAAAAAAAAAATCAATTCGAAGACAAATGTTTACAATAATTACGTTTCTAGCTCCTACACTTTACTGAAGTTTCTTCAATAGCATTTTCTTCTATATAACTGTGTATTTGCACAATCTTTAATTGTATTCATGCAAAAGAGACACCCTGCCTTTAAGCTCTCATATGGTTGCGATAACTGTAGAAATCAGCCATCGAAGACACTCATAGAGTACTTAACCTGTTGCGTGTTGATGGCGCACTGATTTGTCCACGTACATTCTCAATGGAATGATGAATATAGTGTCGAGATGATACCTCTTTTTTATCGATAAAATATTGTTAATATTAATTATGAAATTAATATAGACTTGTCTAAATCGACAAGGATTTCCAAGGATATGAATTCAATCAGACGCGCAATTAAAATTCGATCTTTGGTTGTTGGTTGTTGGCAACACAAACATAGGGCATCCATTTTGGAGGTGCAAGGTAAAATGTATGTATTTGTGTTGGAGGGAGGGGCATGTTGAAAAATATACCGATGGTATTATCCCTTCCATGAAACTAGCTTGCTGAAATTATTGCCCGGGGAATCTTTGAACCTGGATGATGGTACTCCTGTACTTTTAGTTACCACTTTTTGATCCAATATCTGCAAGCATAATGTGTGTGTGCGAGCGCATCATTGTCATTTCCGTACGTTTCTCATCTTGGTGGTTGCTTCTCTCTTACCCGTGTATGGATGCCGTCGGCAAATTTTGTCGATGAAAAGTTTGTCAGTCGGTTGATGGGTTACCCTGCAGTAGAAGTTCCAGAAAGCCATTTACTAAGTACTTGTGAAAGTACATTTTGTACATATCCCCGGACACATCTTAGGCATCGGAAGGCATGGTTATTTTGGGTGGAGTGCAAGGGCGTCAACAGGGGGAGAGGGCGGGAGGGGTCCCACTCTCAAAATTGACTGGGGTCACATTATAATTGCAACCCCCCCTTCTCCCTACTTTGGGGGAGTCAAATTAATAACTAAGAAGCCCATCTTCTTTTTTTCTGGATTGTTAAGCTTTGTTGACTACGATAGAAAAATAATGTTAATATTGTCTATAAGATCCGATTTCGAGGCACATGTTATTGTTCCTACATTGGAATAGAGTAAACCACCCTACCATACCCTGCCCCAACTCGGCCGCTCCGTTCCCTCACCAATGAGTCTGGATGGTCCCCTTACCACGTCTGAACTGTTGACGACCTTGTTGGGGAGAGGGAAGTAGACGGGGTATATATAAACCTGGTATTCTTACCTTTAAATAAAGACGTGAACAAGAATTGCAAAACACAAATTTTAAGTGAGTCACAGTCTTTCTAAAACTCTATTTTGACTCCAATGTACCCAGACCGCAATGCCTAAAAATGAAATTATTTCGTTTACAAATTGTTTTTTCTCAAAACCATACCGCGACGACTTGTTCACTATACTTACTTGTGACCGTAACTAGAAGGCTGTAAAAAGTTCCAAAAGACAGAGACATGAAAAATGAAAAACGTAAGTGGTTATTACATAAAAGATATACGTATCTTCATACATGTATATGGCCAAACATCACACGTTAGACATTTCACTATCTGATGTCAAATTCTAATGTTTCCCTAACCGTTTTTTTTTAAGTTTACGACTTTATAAGGGTATGGTTGTGACAGCTCACAATTACATATTATCCCTATCTTTGACGTGATTGAGGAGGTTCTGCGTATGATCAAAACATCAAAGATGTCGAGTAAAATGTCACAATTTGATCATTAAGTTCAGACTTCACTTCAAAGTCCAAGAAAGTATGACCGCAACCTCATATGAGGTACTGTGAACCAGTGGCGCAAATCCATTTTGAAATGTAGGGGGGCATCACAAAAGTCATGTTCATCTGCGACCAAATCCCAGGTCAAAAATTTTTCCCTGTCCGCCAACCGTCGAAAACTCGCTCAGCGGGGAGGGGGGACTTGGGAGGAAAAAATAAAAGAAATTCTTCAAATCCCTCAGATTTATGTCCCCCACCTACAAATTCGTGGGGGGGGGGACGATGTCCCCTTGTCCCCCCCCCCCTGGATTTGCGCCCCTACTGTGAACAGTCTCCGCTCTCTACCTCGTCACAGATCGTAATAATTGGAGCAAAACTATGGTGATGGTTATTTTTCCGAACCATTAACAACGTCTCCAGGGTATTGATGAAATTTAAAGCTAATTTCCGATATGCAATTTGCCTTCAAGGAGGTCAAGCAATTGATATACCGTCATCATGATCCAATGCGTTTAAACACATTTTCCCTTTTTTCCACTTCGTTTTCCTCCATAAAATAGGCTACTTGTTATGAGGCAGTATACCGCGATTACAAAATATTCCAAATACTTATACTAAGGGAACAAATACTCGTGTGCGGTCACTTTTGTTGTACAAGTTTAAAATATTAAAATAAAATAACGCAATTAATAAGGAAGTAACTTGTTTTAAAATAATGATCACCAGTTAGGTAATCAAAAAATTCACCCTGACGTCAAGTAGAGGTTAATAAAAGAAGAAAAATGAGAGAAACCCAATTTGAAGGTTTAGTCAAAATCCATCAAAGAAGAATAGAGTCACAAAGTTTTACAGTTTTAATTTTGTGACGTCAATTCGTTTACTTGAGAAGAAACGCAAAAAAAATATTTGACTGCATTGAATTAATGTACGTGAATAAACCCTGATTAAACTTCAAGCCCACAGAAAGCTAGACAACAATTTCTGGTAATGACTGTACAACAAACAGGAAATTTTCGACATTTTCACAGCCGAAACCTTAATCAGCATATATACTTGATTCTGGTATTACTGTGTCCTAAATTTCTGATCACTTCCAGTCCTTCCATTTCCCTTTATCTGTTAATTAATATGTCATGATCTGCCTTGAACCTCACAATTTTTAACTTCCAATGCCGCAATACTGCTTTAGCTACATGTACATGAGAATACTTCCTTGCTCACTTTGACATTCTTGCCACTAAAACGTTTGTACCACGAGAAAACTTGTGGATACTACTTTTTGACAAGGAAGTATGTATACATTTGAGTATTTTATAAAACAAGTGGTAACATCTTATGTAATGAACCTGAAATATCTAAATGAATTTAAAAAAAATCAATTCATACGTAATACTTTTTTCCTTCAATTCTATTTCTTTAAATATAACTATGTTAAAAGTAAGACCAATAAATTCAGGATTTAGAGTATTTCAGTAATAATGACTAGCATGCGAATTGCTCAACTGTTGATGCCTAGACCTAGTTTCTTCAATAGATATTTAGGCCTACATAATGTCAACACAAGACTTTGTTTGACATGAAAAAAAAACATAATCGAAAATATCGAAGGGCAAGGCCATACCGTTCTTTGTAACTTAGGCTTGGTTTAATATTGCCACGTTTTCATGATAATAAAAATCATACTAGGGAAAACACCCGCTGAACTTTCGAACCTATAGGATCTACACGAACTCCAATTAATGGCTATTCCGAGCCTTTGGTAACAGTATCAACGATTTATATCTTACGTTTCGAGTTACTGTAGATTCGGTAATTTCAAGCTTCGCGATATGTTTTTCCTGAAAATACTTTATATTTTTCATAAAAAGTGTAATAGATACGGATACGCAATTCTGACTTCAGGGATAATTTCATTTTGCATTTAATTGTGTGTGTATGTGTGTGTGTGTGTGTGTGTGTGTGTGTGTGTGTGTGTGTGTGTGTGTGTGTGTGTAGTGTGTGTGTGTGTGTGTGTGTGTGTGTGTGTGTGTGTGTGTTGTGTGTGTGTGTGTGTGTGTGTGTGTGTGTGTGTGTGTGTGTGTGTGTGTGTATGTGTGTGTGTGTGTGTGTGTGTTGGTAAATGTCACGTAGTCCGCATGCAGTTTTTTTCTCTCAAGTCATAACAGCAAACCAGAATTTGTAGGCTATAGGATTAGAATTAGGGTTTATGATGAGGGTTAGTTCTGGGATTGGGGTTAAGGCTTATCATGTGATTTAGGATTAAGTTCCGGTCTACGGAAATGAATGTTTATGGTATTTTACGTTTAGACAAAATAGGAAGTAACTAACCTGGATATGCATAGATGGAAATGGGTATTCCATCCCACAGAAGGGAAATATGAAATTAATGTCCTTTCCGCAAGCGTTGCTAGGCGAGTATCCAGACGCGAATTGTCAAAAGAAGAGAACCGACACATTAGACTTTTTATAGAAAAAGCAAAAGAAAAATTACAAAATGACAAGTCGAAAGATTACATGGAGCAAAAGTAAAGTAATTGCATACCCCTGAATTTTTAGCGATATCTGGACATGGCGATCCATTATACATGTATAGATAACGAACCAGATGTGGCGTCGAATTTTAGCACTCGCTGTCTTAATTAAACGCCAAACGAATTGCTTCAAGCACTGCTTTTATCACCAATGGTGTAGAAAATTACCATACAGCGTGTCCCTCCAAAAATGTCCCTCTGATATACTGCTAAATTAAATCCAAAATCAAATATCATTCTATATCTGCTGTTCACATTTAGAAAGCCCATTTTATTTTCTAACATTTGTGAAAATTTCATTGGTCACGCTTCATTGGTTTTGAATACATATTCTATTATGTAACAGCGGTGCTTTTCAGCCCATTCCAAGTTTACAGTGCTACATTAATGCATCAACCTGAATGGTTTAGGTGGAAGGATGTGCAGGAGAACAATAAAAGTTTACAAGGTGGACATGGAAGGACAAACCAAAATATAAGTGGAATACACTCTGTGAAACCAAATATGACCAGTGGAACAGAACTTTGATTAGTTTTTATTGACAAAAGTGTACGAACAATTGTTGAGATAATGTAAGTGAAGCATGGTATACCGGTATAGTATAATATGTCTGTGATGTGCCTTTCTTTGTATCAAACTTGGAATGGGCTGGAAAGCACTGCTGTTACATAAGATCCTGTGTATTCAAAACCAATGAAGCGAGACCTTTGAAATTTTCACAGGAATTACAAACTAAGATGGGCTTTTTAAATATGTAAATTTAATTGAGTATAAAGCTTGATTTTGGTAATAATTCTGTAGTCTACGAGAGGGACTTTTTTCTGGGACACGCCGTATTTCATGGCTGAGTTACTCATTGGTTTAACTTTTTAAAGCACTTAATGATCAATTGGAATTCCAAGTTTTTTCAGGGCTTCATTTTAGACCTTATCAGAGAGTCACGGACTAGTAGTATGAAGGATTACGTAGCTCAGATTGTTTCCGTAACTGGAAATACTAAACCGTGCATTTCAATTTTTTTTATTGAAACGAGTGCATTGAATTTCGCGGGAAAACAAGTCTTCCAACGGATGACGTAATTGTTGCGTTTTTACAAGGCATGATAACATGATTTTTAAATTTGTTTTTATTTATTTATTTTGGGGGTAACAAGGTTTACATCATCGCTCATATCAGATTGCCATTCCAACCAATTTTCAATTCCAACGTGACTCATTCTCACACTCCATTCCGACAGTGAGCTTATCTGGGCTATGTTTATTGTTTGCCCTTATATTTGTCACCCGAAACTAATTTATATTGTACCAATATACGAAGATGATGTATGAATAGATTATAGTGGTCATGTCAATGTTTAGAAACTGGACTAACATAGTGCTTTAAGATAAATAAGAAAGATGGATTGGTAAGTCGCATATAGTCGACGCTTCTCGGTCATTTATAAGTCTCTTCAGACTACTCAATCATTCACGATATCTCAGGAACAAACATGCAGGCGATATTTTTATATGGCAGTATGTTCTATTCGGAATCAACAATAACATAGTATGTTTTCAAATTTCCAAAAAAATACACATGTTTTCTCTGTCCCCATTTCTTTACAAGGTTAGATTTATAGATAGATATTTATACAGAGAGATATACATGTGCATAATGCATAAACAAGTTTGTTGACGTGTATTAAAAATCCAATGATATGTATATTATAGAAGAAGAAAAGTTAAAGCTTCTACCAACCTATATCATGTATATCGTTGAGCTGACTAGCTTTCGTCCAGCACCTGTGGACTTTTTCAAGCCAACTGAATTGGTTCCTCGTTGACCGTTGCAGTCAGTTGTTTGGAAATCACTGCAGCATATATCGGAGATAAATTGAATCCAGCGTCCATATTCAATTCCGGTTTAGTTTTTATTAATCCATGTATATGTTTATTTATTCTAGCACAATTTCATAATCTAAAAATGAAAGACAATACAGTGTAAGCATTTTACACAGCAACTTAAAACACCGGTTTTTCTTTTTTAGAAATACACACTCATGCTCATGATTATGGAATATTTTGTTGATATTTTGTTCTTTCTCCTCTATCGTCGAAAATTTTCAAGACAAGTGTTTATTTCACAAAAACGCAGTATGTGAAGCAAATTTTCGATTTTATGAGATGCCTTATGTAAAGACTGAAATACGTTTGAGCGCAATAACAATTATAAACTCCTCAAAAAAAGTTTGGAAATCTGAGTTTGATCGGTTATATCTCCCGTTTCGTAGAAATAATCAATCCAAGCTTGGTATCAATGAAAAGATTATTTAATTTTCTTTAAAATAATACCCTACTTGTTATGATTATGCCATCAGGGAAAGGGCAGTATCTTAAAATGTGGTGTAAAGTGTAAATTGAAAAGCTGCAAAATGACTAAAGTTCGGTTAGCCACCCAATTGTTGTTGTTGTTGATAAGTGAGTTTTCCATTGTCTCTTTGGTTGTTATAAGCTCTAATGTGAACATTGACATGGATTGAAGAAACACCTGAAAAAATAAGCAAGCAACAACAATAAAAAGTGAAAAAAAAACATGTATGAGCATTAAAAACTGGGCATATGAAAAAAAGTGTCAGGAGCTTGATTTGCATGGATTTTCTCAGAGAGAGGGTATCACAAGAATGGACTATCCTGCATGCAGCCCAAACCTCAACCCCATTGAACATTTGTGGGATCAACTTGGCCGGGCTGTACGGAAGAGAGTCACAAATGCAACGACATTGGCAGGTTTGCGTCAATTACTGATTGACGAGTGGAATACGAACCCACAGCAACGAATCACAAAGCTCATCAACAGCATGTGGAAGTGGTGCCAGGCGGTGGTGCAGGTTCGTGGGTCTTCCACCCGATACTGAACTCTGATCATGTTATTAAAATCAATGAACATTGAAGAAATCAAAGATCCATGGGAAGATAAACATGAAAATCCATGCAAATCAAGCCCCTGATACTTTTTTATCATGTCTGTGAGATTAAATGCCTTATATCCAGTTTTTGTAAATGCCCATACATGTTTGTTTATTTGGATGTTTCACTTTTTGTTGTTGTTGTTTGCTTACTTGTTCAGGTGTTTCTTTTAATCCATGTCAATGTTCACATTAGAGTGCATAACGACCAAAGAGACATTGAAAAACTCACTTATCAACAACAACAAAACTTATCAACAACAACAAAAATTGGGTGTTTTACCGAACATTGGTCATTTTGCAGCTTTTCAATTTACACTTTACACCACATTTTAAGACACCGCCCTTTCCCTGGTTGCATAATCATAACAAGTAGGGTATCATTTTAAAGAAAATTAGATCATCTTTCCGATGATACCAAGCTTGCATTGATTATTATTATGAAACGGGGGATATAATCGATCAAACTCAGATTTCCAAACTTTTTGGGGGGAGTTTATATATATATTTTTTTAGAATCCACAAAAGCCATGAAAAACGTATTAAATTAAAGTAATTTAAAAAAACACAAAAAACTGATAAATTTTAATCTAATGTCACTTATCATTAAATTAACATCAGAATTGTCTGTTACAAGTCTAATAACGCGCGTAACCACCACGTGACTCAACAACAACTCTGAATACTGCCATTTTTAAACACAGATTTTAGCGTCGAGTCGGATGCTGCAAAATGCTCAGCAGTCCTGAAATACTTAGATTATAATTGTTTCACCTGAGGTGAGCAAATATTAATCTCAGATGTACCGTTCACGGAAAAATGGTAACTTCTAAAATGTCTCTAAAATATTCCATAATTATGAGCATGAGTGTATACGAGTTGAATCAATTTGGCGACTTTTGTCTCTCAATGCATTTTTTTTGCAGTGGAAATATCTAAACGATTAATAATTCATTTCTTCAAATGATTGACGCCGACTGTCCAAACTGACAGTAAGAGAATACAACTACAAGCTCGTAAAAACGGTGTTATACATGCTTTGCATCCTAAACAGTGTCAGCTAGATCACAGAGGCTTCGCACACAGGAAATGCAATCCGTTTCATATTTCATCAGAGGGGGCATATTTATATCACAACTTCGCGGAAATAATATGCTCCGCCGTTTGCCCAAGGAATTCAAACTTTACGCTCGGTGTAAGTACCCGACACGTGTGTATGCGTTTGCAGACAGACGATTCTACATCCTTCGTTGCCATCTAACGTTCAGATCGATGAGCTTTATTATCTTTATCACCCGAGATGGAAGTACACTGCAAAAAGGGCGGTGTTATAGTTAACACAACAGGTGTTAAATCTAACACCGTTCCACCTTCAATAGGAGAACCTACTACTTTGAAACTTGAAACTACTTTGTGATGGTGTAGAAAAGTAATCACCTGGCACTTCTTGGTGTTAGTTTTAGGCCTACAATGCAGCTGGTAATATTTTTGACGCTGCACTGGTGTTAATTCAACAATAACACTGCATGTCGCTGATTTGACACCACTGGTGCTAATTGCAGTGGTATAGCACCATCCCGGTATAGTTTCAACACATGTCGGTGTGGTCTTCTATTGAAGTTGGAGCGGTGTTACTTTAGTGTTAAATTTTCCGCAATTGTTTTCCAACATCAAGTAGTTCAGCAGGACGTTCTTGTTCTTCTTGTTGAAGTTAATCATAAACGAGAATTAACAGGAACTAATTATCCCCCTAAAACAGTTTTAAATTTTGAATTGACACCCATGGGTGTAAATGTATAACACCATAAACGAACACTGTAAATTTAACTTCAGCTTGGTGTTGCACATTTAACACCTGTCTTTTTGCAGTGTGCGAAAATAATAATAATAATAATAATAATAATAATAATAATAATAATAATAATAATAATAATAATAATAATAATAATAATAATAATAATAATAATAATAATAATAATAATAATAACAATAAGTAATAATAATAATAATAATAATAATAATAATAATAATAATAATAATAATAATAATAATAATAATAGCTACTACTACTACTAATAATAATAGATACTACTACTACTACTACTACTACTACTACTACTACTACTACTACTACTACTACTACTACTACTACTACTACTACTACTACTACTACTAATAATAATAATAATAATGATAATAATAATAATAATATCGTCTTATTTGCCCAGGGTAGCCACTTCAGTCACGTAGACTGCTCTACCAGCGGGCCCTGCATAACATTAAGGTCATTATTACCCTTCTCTGTTCTAGAATCTGAGCGCCCGGCTACAAAGCAGAAGGTACCATTTAAAAAAAAGTCTTTGATATGACTCGGTCGGGGCTCGAACCCGCGACCTTCCTGACGTGAGGTGGACGCTCTGACCACTAGACCATCACGCCGGTACAATAAATGATGATAAACGTTTTTGTTTGATAAGCTTCTTGGGACGTTAAACCCGTTATGAACAAACGAAATGATAAGGGGTTTTTTTTCGTGAAACCTTTCAAGTCACGATTGCCG
>JZLH01S0006282.1:32124-42827 GCA_001188425.1 Eucidaris tribuloides | reverse complement strand
AGCCACAATATTCTTCAGTATAGTGCTAACTTGAATTCTATCTCACAAACAAGCTAAAATGAAAAGTATATATGGAGAAGTTCTGCTGTAAGACAAACAAAGTGTGACTATATCAGTGCTTATAAACCTGTTGGTCTATTTCGTGCTATAGCCATACTATATGGATCATTTCCTAGTTTTCCTAAGTACAACCAATCGGACCGTACATGTATAAATTGCAAACTACAAATTATCATGACAAAGATATAGCAAAAAAATTTCTAAATGAATTTTGAAGATGTAAGTTAACGGCAAGAATTGATCTGCCTCCTCATATCATTTATCTTCTTTCTAATACTTTCAAATCGCTGTGTTCAGCCACAAATGAACAAAGTATAAGAATAACCTCTGAGCAATTTATGCTTACAAACCGTGTTTAAGTTCAGAGTAATATGAACATAAAATATGTATGATCAAATGATAGTAATCTTTTCAGTTATACCGGCACATAATTTCTTAGCGAACAGTAGATTGTTCTGCATGTTTTAATGACATATTTTTTTTTTTACAGGTAGTAATATGTAGAAAACCATTACATATTTTATAATTATCATATCTCATTCATAATAAGTATTTGTAGTTTGATATAGTGGAATTAACCATTGCATTTTGATACTTTTGCTCCTTTAAACCCCACTGCCCCAACAAAAAAATCACATAGTTGACTTTGCCCAACTGCCTTCATGTAGAGACGGTGCGGACTATTTAAAAAAGTTATAGCACATAATAATTTTCAGCTCACCATAGATCGCAAAGCCTCAGCATATTACAATCGCATTACGATCGTATCGTTCGATTATCCCGGCCGTACGTATAAAAAACTTTCTTCTCATTAAATGTCTAGAAAATGATGATTTGGCCCACAAACTGGCAGGTGAATATGTCCTTAGGGTGGAACCTCAAGTCCTCAAATAGCACCAATAACCCTGGCCCCCCTAGAGCCCAATGGCGGCCCTAAAAGTGAGGCGCCAATAGCGTAGGTATTTTTCAAACATTCTCTTACTACTAAAGATTTCAAAGCAGTAAGAATCACGTATATGTTAAGTACCAAAACTTGTGCTATAATAGCCTCTCATGTGCTGAATTTTAATGTCCCCATAGAGCATATGCCTAACTTCAGGGTGCCCCATTTGCCCCTACAGCGAGGCAAACAGTTTGGCGGTAGGCCTATGATAATCAATTCCACATCAAATCGATTGTAAATACAAACTTGGCCTGGAATGATTCCTTCAGGAGGGAAAGGATACGAGATACATTGAAGGAACAAATTTTCTCAGACAAAAACACTGGGAAAGCGCCAGAGGGCAGGCCCATAAGGTCGCCCATAACTAGGTAACCTATAAACCACAAGTCCATGCTATACCAAACTTGGTGGCTATACTACGTAACAAAGACCTCATGTTATTTTGGGATCAAAGTCCAAATGTCAGATCAAGGTCAAATTGAATCAAATGAAGAATAATAAACTGCAAGTTTCTTCTTTGCTTTGGTGAACTATGGCCCATGTGTGACCACTTAACTGGTACATATACATGTATGTCTGACTCAATGTTATAAATGGGGTCAAGGAAGTCACATAAGTAGGCTCAACGAGGTAAATGTTAAGATACTAGGCCGTGCCGTTTGATGTTTTATAGAAACCGTTGGAGTTTTAAATTTGATTTAACACTTCGGTTAAATATCACTATCTAGGCAAGGGGGATGCAAAGTTTTCCAACTTGTATCATATGAAACTATGAAATCTGTTGCCTTTATAAGTCGAATATCATGTATCAGGTTCAAAGCGGCCAAAACTAAATCAAACTGCATCGTATTTATATTCAATCGCGACACTATAGAGATTGCGAAACTATCAGTGAGCGGCGTCTGTCGCCGAATAAACTCCCGGGAGCTTCTGTTTTATTAATCCAGTTTCATGCTAAGTGAAATACATGTAAATGCATCATTTTAAGTAGAGTGAACAATCATTGGAACACGACACAAATAGCTTCAAAACCTAAATATAAAATATAAACCTTCAGCTTTTCAGCCTACAGATGTGGATTCTCCCACCTTTAGGAAAAGGATTGTATATATAATATTGTAAAATACTTCAGGCAGGACAATCAACATAAACACACATAGGAGTACTAAATATTTCCTTTGCCAGGGTAGGGATAAACAAGAAGCCCCATAGATATGCCTACGACAGCAGTGTTTCCTCATGCCATAGTCATATTGACAATTGTTTTTGTTAGAATCATTAGTAACTTTACTACAAGGATTCTTCACACAACGTAAAGCCATGCATAGTTACGACTATACTTATTCTAGAAGCTAAGTATCGATGACCCAAGTTGAAGGACTACACTACCTAAGCGCCTAATCATGTAACTATTTACACTTAATGAAAGCACAGCACACAGTATTCGTACTCGAACCATAGACAAATTTTCTGTGTTTAAAAGAACGCCGCCAGGGGAAACACGGCAGAAAAGAGAAACACGTAGCCGAACTGGAGAAACAGCTCCAAGTAGTCATCAAATGTTCCCTGCAACAGAAATCAAAATTTACACCAAAATATCACCCGTTGGAGACGATTTGATTTCAATATTACACGCATTCTCCATAGACCCCAGCCCAAGATATCTTGTTCTTAAACAGATTACAATGCTATAAGTGGATTCCTGTCCAATTCTTTTTTTGTAAACATCATTACGATAAACAAAATCTTGAATCTGAATTTGTTGTGAAATTGACTATTTACGTATTCTTGTTGCTAAGAAGCTAGATATTGTTTCGTCTAACTCTCAAATTCCAAATATCAAAGATAGAGCCACTGCTGCCTGGTAAAAAGAAGTCTAGCCCATTTGTTATTGTGTTAAGACAGTCATTTTGTGAGATAAAGGTATTGTCACCTCAGCAAGGAAATGCTATGTGTCAAATATGAAGAAAGAAACAATTACTTTGTCATTGTATTTTGTTTTAAGGGAACTTTGGGTAATAAAGCCACCAATAATACATTTCACAGAATCAGAATTGTGAATTAAATGTTTTCTTATATGTTCTTTCACTTCCTCAAAATTACATGTATCCATATTCAGTTTACCCATCATATGTACAATAAGTATATTAAAATATAAATCTATTTGCAATTTTTGTAGTAATCAACCTGGCAGAATGATGATTTTGGTGTCATTATCACACATAGCACTACACTTAGAAATCATGTTGTTAAACATAATTACACCTTTTTTTTTTGGTTTCAATGTTCTTCAATATTCATGAATGAAGGTTTGCAGGAAGAATTTATGAGGAGCTGGTTTGCTATTCATCTCTGTATTATCAAACACTACTGAGATCAAATGCTTGACTTCCAAGTTATTGAATGGCACGATCAGGGTATTTTCCAGCACTTTCTCTGTCAATTTTGCATGTTTTATGTATTGTAGGCTAACATCAGTTTACGGTTAGAGTTAGGATTTATGGAGATGATTTGAATAATCCAAATATTTCTCAGAAATAAGGTGAACCGTTTTCTCAGAACCTTCACAGCTCTCACATTTTTCTCAGTGACGACAGCGAAACATGATGATAATAAAAGGATTTATGTTTTGAATAGTTTTATTTTTCATCATTTTTTTTTTTTTAGGGGGGGGGGGGTACTTACAGGGTAGACATCCATCTTTCCTTGTGCTGCAGCCAGCTTGGAGGCTTCTTTGCTCAACGTCTCGCTGCCGTCATCCTGAATGTCATCGTCCTTCTTGGCCTTGGCTTCCTTATCGGCAGCCTTTCGTCCACGCCAGAAGCGCAGGATGAGGTACGGTAATGCTGTCTCCAAGAATTGCTCGATGAATTGTTGGATGATGAGAAGGGTGGTCAGGTACTGTGGAATTGAAGAAGGATCAAAGTCAGAAATATTATCACAAAGTAAGACAATTATCACAAAGAAAGAAAATTGATACATACCTGCAGTAGAAGTAGTATATGGGTAATAATGTTTAAGTTTGCTTGTTTAGTCCCTGTCATCACTAATGATATGGAGTAATAAAAGTAATGATAACAATACAAATATGGATGAAAAGGAGGAGAAAGAGGAGGAGGAGGAGGAGGAGGAGGAGGAGGGGGAGGAGAAGGAGGAGGAGGAGAAGAAGAAGAAGGAGGAGGAGGAGGAGAAGGAGGAGGAGGAGGAGGAGAAGAAGAAGAAGAAGAAGAAATGATATAAAAACACATAAAATTGTGCATAGCCATTTAGAAACATGGCAATTATAAAAAAAAATATTATGCTTACCTTTTTTAAGCGCACCATGTCTTGCATGTAGAATGCGATAAAGAAGAGACACATGAAGCAGTTGGCAAAGTCAAACTATGTGATTTTTTTTGGGGGGGGGTAGAAGGAAGACAAAAGTATCAAAAAGTGAATGTTAATCCACATAATCAAACGCAAACATTTATTATTATGAATAAGATATGAATAATTAAATAAAATATTAAGTGGTTTCTACAAAATCAAAGTTTCTTAATGACATTACTACTTGAAAAATAACTAAAATGTCATTAAAACCACTCACGAAATTACTATTTTACTACTGTTTTGCTACAAAAATTATGTGAGAACTGAAAAGATTAACTTTTTTTGGTAAATATATGCAATTTACTCTGAGCTTAAACACAGGTATTGTAAGCACTAAAGACTGCTCAGAACTTAATTCTTATTTTGTTCATTTTGGATGAACAAGCCATAAGAAGAGGTAGAAAAGAAAAAGAATGAGACAGGCAAGACAATCTTGCCTCTAGTACAATTCACAAATTCATTTTTATAAAAAAAAAATTTGCCTCATCTTTCAAATTATAAATTTGTATGTTTGACACTATAACAACCTTTATACGTCCAGATTGGTTTACACCGGTGAACTAGGAAAGGGATACAATAAGTATGGCTACACTACAATAGGTACAAACATGATACGTCCACACTTGTTTCCATAGCAGAACTTCAGCACAAAATTATGATGTACAATAAGTAATTATCCATTCTTCTATAACACATAGTGCTAAAACAGTGTTGCATTTGGAATACTTCATAATTCTGTCTAGGTAATGAGCTATAAATGAGATGACAGTAGTTTTAATGGAATGCTTAAATACCTTTGGGTTGAGTTAATAAATGCAACTAAACTTGATATTTGCAGACAGAAATAGCCTTTGTTTTTCATTGTAAGTTCCTTTTTTACCTGAAATTTTGTTTGAAATTGCTTTCAAAGCAGGTACAGTGCTAACTGAATCTATGAAAGAGTTAATTTGTTTGAGATCAACAGTTATCTGGGACAGCTCATCATGACATGTTAAGTTAACCTTAAGTGTGGACACATTTTGTGATTTTTTGTTAACATTCATTGTAACATGACGATCACAAAGTTCACCTGAAAGCACAACTTACAATTATGCACAGCAAGTGTGATGGATTTTGTTAGGTAGGTACAATCAAACCTGTCGTCAATTGTCTGGCAGAAAGGCCCTAGCATATGTTCCTGGCAGAAGGGCCTTAACACCAAATTGTCTGTAACTTGAAAACCATTGGCTTTTTTTCACAGTAAATCAAACTAGTGTGATATTTTTAGATCCCTCTGTCAGTCTATTTTGTGCAGATATCAAATAAGGCAGTATTTCTCAAATAAAAGAACATTTAACTTTTAAAAACGGATTTCAGGATTTGTAAGTTCATCACTTTCCTTCATTATCATTACCAAACGGTATTAAAGTACTTACAAATGGTGTGTTGAAAGTTTGAAATCTATAATAATGCATGTGTTGTTTTATGAGAAAAACAAATAACGATATGCTGCCAGGATATTGCTTTTTCTGTGAGTATGAATTTTGCTCAAATTGCAGAATGCAGTTATGTGTACGTTCGCACAGTGCAGCGGCAGTAGGTGACTATGTACACTGCTATGCTTTTAATGGTTGAACTCTGCATGACCTTCGGCTTGCGGCCGATCAGACAATTTTGGAACTAACAGAACATGCATGTCACATTGCAAATTTTGAAATTGGACGATTCAGATTTTCAACAAAACTATGTATTCTACCCAAAGGTTCTGTGACAGGTGTTTCTTTTTACTAATCTTCACACTGTGAACAATTTGAGCTGATTTCCTTCATTTTGCCGTTTTCTGGCATGCAAATCCCAAACTCTATCTTTAAGGCCCTTCTGCTCGAAATATATGCTAAGCATTAGCGTAGCCAAAGGGGGGCAGGGGGGGTCAGTTGCCCCCCGAATAATGCTTTTTCGGAATTTTGTCGGTACACGAAGGACTCCGTCGGTACATGCAGACCGACAAAAAAAAACTTTTATAACCGA
Source organism: Eucidaris tribuloides (assembly GCA_001188425.1). Lineage (NCBI taxonomy): Eukaryota > Metazoa > Echinodermata > Echinoidea > Cidaroida > Cidaridae > Eucidaris > Eucidaris tribuloides. The sequence goes on along the minus strand of JZLH01S0006282.1, from coordinate 36,448 downwards.
CGAAATATCTTACAAACCGACAAAAATATTGAAAGAAATTACATTTTTCAAATGTAAAATACATTTTTTTCGGTTAACCTAGGCAAACCGCCTTGTCATGAATACTACGATTGATGACATTTGAGTCAAGTGTACTACACAGACAACGTTCCAAATCAACCGACCAGAACATCATGTTGTACCGACAAAATGTTTACAGGCCTACAACATTAAACTGTTGAAAGATTCAACATTTCAGCAACGTGTACATTTAGGAAAAATCTTGGGAAAAAAGAATAGAACGCTATTTGATACCGGGGCACACTAGCTCCACCATGTGAAGTGGATGGAAATATTTTGCCCTTCGGCCCGTTCCTCGTTTACCAGCCAAATCAAAAGCCACAAATTGCCTTTAATTTGCCCACACGTTCCTATTCTCATAGACTTCGAAAAATGTTCTTCCCAAACAATGTTGAATAACAAAATTTGTTGCATGATTATACTTGTTTGTTCCTATCAAATTACAGTACTGCTGAGTGCTGATATAAATAATATCAGAACATCAGAAGGCTTTGTTACGATTGTAGAAATATAACTTTCAACTTTCTTTGACTAGAAAATCTATTGATGTCTGAAGCGCTCGTTCGCTTCGCTCACTCGCGCATACATTACCATTATTAGTAGAAGAAGCATATTTGTCCTAAGGAAACGTTTTAAAACGTTTTAAAAACGTTTCCTTCGGACGAAAACGCATCGGACCTTTCTAGAACGCAGAGAAAACGTTTTCTGGACGTTTCGTGTTTGCTTGGATTACTTCTTATAGTTGTATCAGTAGCAGATCTACAAGGGTGGGGTTAGGGGGTTTAACCCCCCCCCCCCTTGGGCTGCCAAGTGAAGAATTTGTATGATCTTATTATGTTAGTAGGTGTCAGGAAAACCAAAACGTATACAAAATTTGTTTTAAAAAACAGTGCAAAACAATTTTTCATACACAATTCTCAAATATTTGGCGCGCTTTGCGCGCAAACATATACAGTTTTTACATTTTCGGGGCTCTTCGCGTGTAAACATCCGCATGTTTTAAATTTTCACCGCGCTTTGCACGCAAATATACACAATTCTAAAATTTTCGGCGCGCTTCGCGCGCAAACATGCATAATTCAAGCATTTTCGGCGCGCTTCGCGCGCAAACATGCATTTTAAAAAATTTTCTCCCATCACCATTCGTTCAAAAAAGCCCTTACCAAAAAGCTAGATCTGCCCCTGTGTATTAATTATTCATTATCATCGTAAATCATTTAACTGTTATCATTACACAACATAAATATGTCGGTACGTCGGGAGTTTGTCGGTACATTCGGGTGCCTTGCTCCCCCAATGGCAAAAAGCTGGCTACGCTACTGATGCTAAGGCCCTTCTGCCGGATAACTGACACTGTATAGAAAGGACAGTAAAGGGAAATAGTAAGTGTCCTTTATAGACAGGTGTCCTGACTGCACAGGTTCATTTACATGTAGTTTGATCGGGGGGGGGGGGGGGGAGGCTGGTTTGGTGTCCTTTATAAGCAGGGTGTCGCTTCCATAGAGGTATCCAATAAGACAGGTTTGACTGTATATCAAAGGGGGTATGTGAATAGCAGGGTGACGGAAGGGGGGGACGAGGATAAATTGAGAGGAATCATACACAATGGTTTCACGCAAGCATATCATTTGTGATGATGCATGAATGGAGGAGAGGAGAGGAGGACAAATAAAATACAAGACACTCACCACAACTAATTTAATAATGAGGTTGTTTTCTTGTGACGACTGCAGGCGATGATTTTCTGTGGGGCGCAACAAACAAACAAGATGTGAAGCTCATTTTCCTTCGCAAGCTTGAAAGGTTTTTTTTCTTTGTTCTGTGTTTGACATCAGCAGTGCAGTGGGACATCTATTAGATGTCATATTATCACATAAATAAGATTATATATTAGAGTTCAGAAGTGATTATACATAATGTAGCTGTGCAGCAGGCAATGACAAAAGTGAACAGATTTGACAGATATATGAAAATATATACACAAGACTGGTGGGGGGGGGGGACAACCTTCACCTGAGGTCATGCAATCTCTCTGTGGTAAACCTAGAGTGTATGTCATCAACTGTACATAGTTTGGGTTGATAAAGCCTGATATATTGAAACAAATGGAGCCACAGCCACACAAATCCATTTGAGAAACTTCACATCCCCTTGCCGTACAGATGATTCTGCCCGAGTAAGTTAAAATCTGAACATCCATTTTTATGAAGAAGTTGACTGTGATTTTTTTCCTCCTGACTCCCCCTCCCCCCCCCCCCATTGTTACCGTCTTGGGACTACTTTGTGACCTATCATTCACACATGAGGCCATCAACACACATGTACACTATGATTTGGCTGTACTGCATATGGACCCATGAACAATATTTTAGATATACACACAGTCATAGGGCAAGTGTTCCTTTTGAGGAACCTTGAAACCCCCCCCCCCTCCATTAGGATCATTTCTGCCATGTTTGATTTTGAATTTATTCATATTGCATATTTTAATGAAAAAGATGGAAAAGATGCGAAAAGATTACACACAGGGCAGACACAGAGGAGAGGGAATGGATACAACACACAGCAATTCAACATATGGTGAAAATTAATATTAATTCTGCTGAAAAAAGGTAGGACACTTTGCCAACTACATCCCAAACCACATGATTTCAAAACCAAAGCATTTTAGAAAACAATTCCTAAGCACTACTTTTTCTGGCATTAAATATTAGGATGTTAAATACTTGCATACCAGTTTAATAATACACACACAAACTGTCAGTGAATTCAGGGAGAAGAAAGACTTCTAGTCTGTGAATGACAGGGTAACAAACATCTTTGGAACTATGGGCATTTGCATTCACTGGAAAAACTTGGAAAAACTTAAAGCTGTATCTGCAAACTGTGTAAAGATTTTCCAAACTTTCACATACCCCAGTTGTTCAGGAAGCTGGCGAGCTTACGATACATGGAGTTGATGATGATGATGACGAGTGCGTAGAGCGAGCTCGGGAGGAGGAGCACCAGACTACCGGAGGTCGTCTTGACGTCGACCCGTTCCTTCAGGAAGTCCTCGAACCAGAAGCTGGCCAGCATCATCAGGAACGCGAAGCAGAGAAAGACGGCGATGATGGGCGTCGACACGGCGTATTTCTTGAAGGTGCGTTTTGATTCCGGGTAGTGGGGCTCGCGGCGTCCCGTCACTGGGTTGACGGTGATCGTCCCGTGGTACTCGGCGCGGGGCTCCTCGAACTTGACCATCCCTGAGGGTATATGAGGAATGCAGTATCCATGAACTGGAGCAATTTGACTGCGTGCAGTGGATGGGTATGCCTCCACAATCTGCACTCCCACTACAATTTGATTTTATACTGAAAAGCCTCATGCATGCATGTACCCAATCTGATTATAATTTTTTTAAGTTACCATGGTAATGAGCCCAATCAGATATGTATAAGTCCTTGTGACCTTTGACCTTTCAACTCCGAAATCAAATTAGTTCATCAGGGCCTCATACCTCATATGTGACCAAGTTAAATTACAATCTAATAAGCTGTTCCTGAGTTATCGTGGTAACAAGCCAAAATTAGACATATATGAGGCCTCGTGAACTTTGACCTTACACTCTCCCAAATCTAATCAGTTCATTGGTGCATAATAATACAAACTTGACCCAAGTTACATTGAAATCTAAAGAGCCATTCTAAAGTTATCACGGTAATGAGCCAAAATCAGATATGTTAAAGGCCTGTGACCTTTGATCTTTGAATACCAACATCTAATCCGTTAATTGTTACCTCATAGTTCATACTTGGTTCTAGTTACATAAAATTCTGATCAGCAGTTCTTAGGTGATCGCAGTAATGAGGTCCGGTAATGGACAGACGCAGAGACAACCCGAAAATATGATGCCTCTGGCACCTATGGTGCGGAGGCATAAAAACAATAAATCCATGAGTTATCAAGACTGTAAGTTCATATTGCAAACAAAATGTAGCGAATAAAATTACAAAATGCCTGAGAAAAAAAGTTCTGTATGTACCTTTCCACAAGTGTCTAATTTAGGTCCATTTATCTGAGGAAAAACGATTTGGTGCACAAATTAAAAACACGGCTTTTAAACAAAACGCAACAAAAATGTAACTCCCCCTTTTAAAAATACCATAACTTTTTAACGAAAATGTTTTGAGCTGAATAATCTGGCAGGAGAGTATCTGCAGTGCACTTATTGACTATTAAACTTCTGTGTGAAAATGTGATTGATCCATCAAATCATGCATGA
>JZLH01S0006277.1:0-35390 GCA_001188425.1 Eucidaris tribuloides | reverse complement strand
GTATGAATGGCTAAGTTTGCGGGCAAAGAAGCAGTGTGAAAAACAAGATGGGCGGCTGTATGGATGCAGCATCTGTGGTCAACATTGGTTGACATACGTGTTGTGTGTATGGCAAGGGTGTAGCAATGTACAGTTCGCATCAGTCATAAAACTGTCAAAAAATGTGCAAGTTCCAAACGGAAATATCACAACAAAAATAGTTCCACAGGTGGCGAATATCTGGAAATCACAATTTTACTAAAAAACAACGAAATATGTGCAGGTAAAAGAAGATTAAAACGGATTAAAATCTCGCGACTGGCGAGCCACAACTAAAAGACGTCCACTCTCGACGATCGCCCCTCACTACATAGTGCAATTATTGCCACTTTTCTCTGGATTTTTGCCCGTCAATAGTGGGGTTATTGCACAACAGTGTAGATTTCTAGTCCGCACAACGGTTTTGTAGTCCCATATATTGAAAATATCTGTTATGACATCAATTACAGTTCTGTTCGTAGGCCGTGTCTGAAGATTTTTTCAGTTTTCACAATTTTTTGTACCTTGGCTTCAGATTGAATTATTCTGCATTTTTTAGTAAACATGTTAGCTGAGGAAGACAATCGGTGTTTTCAAATTTGGGAACTAACCATGTTCCTATCAAAAGATATGTCCAGATAATTTAGGTCTTTTTCTTGTCATGTTTCCTTGCGGATCGGGACGAGAATATGTAGCACACACAGGGGCTAACCTTGTTCAACATTGGCAATATAGCTTTCATTGGCTACTACCACAAGATGAAGCGGCAAGGGCGTTTACTTTGAGAGCCCGAGCGAAAGTTTATCTCTGGATATTGAGAAAAAACAAAGTGTCAGGGGGATTTCCATGTTTGATAATATTTTTCATTGCTTAATTGGACTCATTTGATGTTCACCATACTGTGGAAATGACGGGGCAGAGTAGGTTGTTTTTGTGTTTTCTCGGTGTTGAACACGTCCATTATATCCGAAGTCCTGTTTTGGGAAAAGATGGTAGCAAAGGGTAAGGCTTTAATTTTGATGACCAAATTCAACGGCACATTTTACCCAGGATAAACAGTTCGGCGGATCAGTTGAAAAGGTGAGATTTGACGACCAAAGTTATGACCATTTATGACTTGTGCACACGCAATGTGGATGGTGCATTGAACAATTTGTATACACGTTGGATCTATAAGCAAGAAAAATTGTTGATGGCGTTCAGACACCTTACTTTTCGGGCGATGGATATCCAACACTGTTGGTTTTTAATGTTGGGCACCCATTTATTCACCATACCCGCAAATATGAGGTCTAGTTCCTCGGTATGCAGGCAAGTCTAATTCTGCCTCGTGGTTACCAAGTGAAGTTGAATGAAAAGACCACATTGAAGTAGCACATTCTCTTGTTAATATAAATATACAGATACAATGATCAAAAAGAGTTGATGTTGAATTTGTTGTTATTTTAGGGTGTTTAGGAACACCTTTCAGATATCCTTATTACAAAATACAAAGTACCTGTGCGACTAAAAAATCTCACAATATTTTCTATTGTTTGCAGAGAGTCTGTAATGACGTCATCAACCCGTATTATTGAAGGTCATGAGCATCGAAATTCAACTACGCGGGGCGAGGCCGGCTGTCGCAGGTAGGGGAAGGGCAAGGCAGCCAAGTAGTGAGTGAGACAGGCAAATCCGGTTTAGGAATGCATGGCCCATCAGCGAAAATATCAATGACCTGTTCTGTCTGCCCTAAGCCATCGGAAACCATTAAGCCTGTAGGAGCGAGGCCAGCACTTCAGCCGAAGAGTAAAGAAGTTTACTCAAATGTATCAGTAAACTGAGATGTCATAGTTTATTTTTATTGCAGTAGTACTTTTAGTGGCAACACTGGATTTCATTAAGTTAAGGGCAGCAGTGGGTTAAGGTTTTATTTGAAGTAATTCATTTATACTGGCTGGCCTAACAATTCCCAAAATCCTCCCCCCCCCCCCCATTCTCTTCCCCCTATTCAAACATTGAATAAATAATACAATATCAAACTTCTGGGGGCAACTGAGAATGGGTGGCAAAGCTTCTGGAGGCGGAAGGGGCAAATATCCTTGTCACCCATCAGAGTATATGCCAGCAGAATTGAGATGTCTTATTAGAAAAATAAGTCTAGAAAATCTTATAATCATGTTCCAATAGACAGCCAGATCTTAAAGACATTTTTTCTCTTTGTTGGCAGTATGTTACTTATTAATCTGCATTTGGTTCATGACCTTGAGAGTTTAAAAATCTGCACAACATCAGTTAATTTTATCTACCCAGCAATCATAGAATAGAATAGATCACTTAAATGTGTAAAATTTCTGATGATTCCTTAATGTTGTAGATCAGAATGTGCAGAGAAACGACAGCAATCGACCTGAAATAAGCAAAGAGAACAGGTGCAAAAACCATCTCGTCCGTCACAGCCAGATATTCCCGATCGGTTTTGGAGATAGACTGTAGGAATTTGAAGATCTTCTTCAGATGAGGTAAGTGCTTATGTTACGTTGATTCCATATTCTTCAGGCCATATTGGCAACCAAATAGGTATGGGGTATGCTGAAATTTGACTTTGTAAATGTAGTTTTTCCTCATGACTATGTTTTCTCATTGACAGTAGTATTAGTCATGCAATATCTTCTGCATTGATGTATTTTCATTATAACTTGACACATTAAAATAATTAAGTATTATTTTAGTTAGTAGTAGTATTGGCGTCAGGATGGGGCACTGTCGCCACTAATTTTACTCCACGAAATCCTCGCATTGTGAGAGTGAATCCGGCCCAGGCGGCCACAAACAAAACCAATTTCTTATTTCGACTGAGTGTGGTAATAAGAGTGAAGGAATGCAGTCATCATGATTAGGATTATCATTAAGGGGGAAGGGGTTCCCCTTTTCAGGACATAACAAATACAATTTTGGATTTGAACTTTAAGATATTTCTTCAATGTATCCTGTCTTATCAAAAGTTGAACCTAATAATACTCTACTTTGATAACAGAATTCATACATTTGAAATAAATTGTAGGTAAGGTGTTTATGCTTAAACCATTTGACCAGTTTCATAACCAAGATATTAATCTTTAAATTCTTCTGATCTCCACGTATTAATAGGACAAAAATAGAGGATTGAAGGAAAGCTACAAGAATGTTTGTTCAAACTCACAGATTCAATAATTTTTAATATATTACTGTTTCTCAGTAAGCACTTTGAAAGAACCCACAAAGTATTGTAATTTGTATTTTGAATTGAGGGGAGTTTTGATGTCCTTGGATAGTGTAACGGTGTATGTTTATCATGTCTTTATTGGAAGATCACACCTTACTTCAGAGAGTTTATTAAAACCTCTCAGTATGGTATGTAATGCACATAAAAGTGTCTGATTTCTTATAGTGATTGATACATAAACTTGGCAAACATAAAATGAAAAAAAAAAACAAAAACATTTGATACATGGTCATCAAAGTTAGAAAGTTAGTGTGTTATAAAGATGTAAACATTTGTTATATTTTTGTCTTGTGTTTTGATAAAGGGGACACCTCTGATCAAAGCATATCTCGAAGCAAACAGAATTTGCAAGAAGCCTGCCAGACGGGTGCTAATGACTGCTCTGTTTGCCTCGGAAAGGTCAGACGAAATGATGCGGTAAGTAGATGTAATAGAGATGGATGATTGGAACGAGACAAAGACTGCTTCACATTCATTTTTGGGAAAATTGATAGAAAAGCATGCCTCCATGAACTTTATCATAATTTACTTCTTCATAAGGGTGATTCAATTTGCATTTGAAATCAGAATTAAAAAAAAAAGATTTGTTGCGATAATCCTTCCAATTACAGAGTATCGGGGGAAAATTATGAAATATCAAGCAATGTGTGAACATTTCTTTATAATGAAATATACCACATATAAACCCTTATCTTCTAACATTTTTCAAACAATGTGAACTCCGTCACTTTCAAACTTTGTTTAAAATAACAGGCATGCACCTTAGATTCCTCCTTCCCAAACCAAGATTAACTTGACACAAATATTTATGATTACAAGGATTGATAGGGGAATATATTTTTTGATAAAAAGCAGAAGCTAATCATTGTTATTTGTTTATTTGTTTAGAAGAAGAGGGATACCTACCACATTGAACGGGTTAATAGGAGAAATTGTCTTTCACATTGCTTTTTAGATGTGGTCATATGACTTGTGTTTTGGTAGTTCTCATATCTAGTGTACTAAGAAATGGGCCAAGGAGATCATTCTTTGGTGCTGTAGTGGAATACCTACCACATTGTAAGGGTTAAGTATTGCAATCGTCTTCATATTTGTCATTACTTTGTAGAATTTTTCATGTGACTCCTGATCTGATAGCTGTCATTTCCAAGAGGTTGCTCCTTGCCATATACTAGTTTGTTGGGTCTAGTAGGACACCTACGGTATTGAAAAGGTTAACAGTGCAAATAACCAGTCTATCCTTTATTCGTTTTTAGATTTGGACATGCAACTCGTGTTTTGGCAGTCTCCATCTTCAGTGTATTCAGAAATGGGCCAAGGAGGTTGTTCTTCAGAGAAGCCTTGAAAATGATTTTAACAGTGCAACTCCTGAGGATACATCCTGGTCTTGGTAAGTCTTCTTGGAGTTGAAAATTAAATAATTAAATTCCTTGATTTATAAACTTTCAGAAAATATATGTGACCTGTCACCATGATACCCTGATAAATTGGCACATCTTATAAAACATAAAAATGGAAAGAAAAATGCTTTGTGTGGAAAATATAAATATTTAAACTCATGCAAGCATGTGAAGATCATAAATTTGTTTATTTATGAAGACACTTCATGTTATATTTTATATCCCAATTACAATATTAAGGACTTTCCTTAGTTTTGGTGTCTGCGACTTTATCAAGACATCATGGAGCTGGGTCAAATGTTCTTTTGTTTATACAGGATATATACTTTTTGAGATATTTAACTTTTCAACCAAGCAGGTGCAAAATTATACGTAGGGCAGTAATTAATTTTGCCCATTGTAACAGGCCTTTTAGCGTCACAGAAATCACTTCTAGATTTCTTGGATAAGGATTTTAGTACTCCTGATAAATGGGGCAGTATTATGAAATATGCTTGATTGAAGTTTACGTTGATAACTTTGGTGTTTTGAATACAAACACATCCAAGTTTCATAGATTTCCTGTATTTGCATTCCTCAGTCCAAACTGCAGGACGCAGTACCCCAGCAAACAGCACCCAAGATCGTATTTCTGTTTCTGCAAGAAGGTTGAGGATCCCCCCTTCCAGGCCTGGCTAGCCCCCCACAGCTGTGGCCAGACCTGCGGCCGGCCTCTACGTCCAGACTGTGGTCACAAGTGCCTGCTGCTTTGCCATCCAGGTAAGCCAAATTTGGGATTGGTCCTCACAAAACGAACAGAAAGTCACAACAGTGTTGCGTGAATATATGAAATAGTCGAGCTGGGTTGAAAAAGTCAATTTCAGGATTTTGGAATTTGGTGAAAGGCCATACGTTTATCTATCATATGTCCAAATAGGGGACCAGAAGTGATTTAGGAGTATGATTTTTCTTGAAAGTTTTACAAATTTACTGGAGAAACTAGGCCGCATGTAATAGATCCATATGGTAACACTACTGATAATAACTTTTCGATAAGACAGTGTCAGACAATGAAACCTAACTGAATATAAGGATTATTGGAAGGGGTAGGGGAGACGGAATCAGCCCCTCCCCTGCCTGTGAAATGGGTCAAAAAGGTTAGCCCATGTAGGCTTCATGACACCAAAGAACATTGATGTTGAAATGAGAAGAGGAGAGTGGGTCATATACCTCAAAAGAATGCATTTCAACTTCAGTATCAAATATTTCATTATCAGCTGGAATAAAAAAAAAATGGTAAAATTGATTTGTATGCACCAGGTTAAAGTGACTGCAGCGTATTAAAGCTTGAAATAAGACTACACGAAAAGCAGACTAGTTCCGAACACATTACGAGTACCTAGGTAGCAGTTTGTGTGTTGTGCCAAGCTGGTAGCGTGTAGTCTCGTTTCAAGCTTCTATCACGTTGCAGTCCATTCGACAGTTAATGAGACTGCAGATCTGAAGTTACACACTGTTTCCTCCATGTCATTCAAATATTCATCATGTACATCCCTCTGTTGTTTCAGGTGCATGTCCTCCGTGCCCCCAAACTGTGAGGGTCAAGTGTCACTGTGGCCAGTCTTCCCCCCAGCTGCGTCGGTGCAGCTCTCAAGCCTGGTCTTGTGGCAAGAAATGTGGTCAGCTCCTGTCCTGTAAGCAGCATCAATGCAACCAACTCTGCCATGCAGGTGAATGACAAAATCATTTTCAGGAATCATTTAACAATGTTTCCAGTTTTAGATAATTTGAACTAGATAATCTTTTATGCTCATAGTTTCACTGGTAGAATTTGCAAAATGAAGCCCTGATTTAAAATTGTACTTGTCATACACTAGTCAATCAACTGATTCTATCAATCAATCGATCAATCGCATGATCAATAATTTGTCTGTGTACGTCTTGATCATTAACACACACACCTAGTGTATCGATCATCATCGATACTGATCTTCGATAGTTAAGCAAAAACGTATGTGTATAGCCAGAATGCACACACACAGAAATCAGTGCTTACGGAAACGCACGGAGCACAAGTGCCGAAATATTGTACACACTATGATCGGATTTATCAAAATATGGATTACTTCGCGGGTTAAGACAACTGAATTCGGTTATTTGTAGTGTATTCTAGTTGTACACAAATTTGATTTTCAGGATATTTGTACACTTTAATCATGTGTAAAATTTTTCTAGACATGTTTTGGCTAGTGGCAGCATAACATTTTGAACGTTTTGTATTCTAGAGTGTTTATGTGTCCATTCAGGCACTATCACCTAGATTAAACATCAAAGTTTGACTTAATATAGAAAAGTAGCCTCCACATTACAATGTCCTTAAAGTTTTATTGCCAAACATGCACTTGTAACTAGGCTATTATCCATCGCATTGTCAACATATCTTCTGTAATTAATCGTTATTCACCATGACTTACAGGGGAGTGCCAGCCCTGTCCACGGACAAGCCAACAGCAGTGCCTTTGTGGAAAGAAGACCGTTCTGAGATCATGTGCCACACCTAAGTGGCAGTGTGAGGAGGTGTGTGGTCGCCCTCTGCCTTGCGGTCATCACAAGTGTGAACAAGTGTGCCACGACGGGACCTGTGGGGAATGTCCTCGACTTGGGGCTCGTCGCTGCCCCTGCGGCAAACAGGTGTGATATTTTGTATATACAGTCAAACATGTCTTAGCGGCCACCTCTATGTAGCAGCCAACCTGTCTATAGTGACCACTAAAATGATTCCCCTGGAGACAAATCATGTGTTAAAGAACCTGTCTATAGCAGCCACATGTCTTTAAAGGCCACATTTTTTTGTTTCCCTTGGGTGGCCACTATTGACAGGTTTCAGTGTGTCACTGTATGTTGCAAAACGTGATACACTGAGGTACCGTTGTATCCCAGTGTACCACGTTATGTTGTACCCTTTTATATCCATCGAAACTAATTTCTTTATTAACTCTTAACATGCCAGAGATTTACATCTCTATGGACTTTATGTGTGTTATTGGTGCAGATCTGCGACTTCGGCACGTTAAGAGTTAATGATGTTGAGGCTGTGCCAGTGCACATAAATGCATAAAATGAGAAAAGTGGAGTAAAAATGAAGTTATTCTCTTATAGGGTTGTATAACATCAGTTCAGGAAACATTTTGCACAAGAAAAATGTTTAAACATTGAGAAGCATGCTACAATCATACCTTTAAAGGCATCATATAACAATGTTTCCAGTTAAAAAAAAAAAATCTAAGCTACATGATTTCCAATGCTACCAGTTTCTTTGATAATGTCTAAACATGAAGCTACTGAATAAATTTCAGTTCAAAATTATCATTATGAGCTTTTTAAAAAGGGAAAATTATTGAGAGACCATTCCCGTTTTCCTCCATAGACTGCTGTATTGCAGAATTTCCATCAGCTGACAATTATTCCTGTGTTGATTTTTATCTGTACATATTTTACGAATGACAGCGTAACTGTCTGAAGTTGTGTGTTTTGGGGTGTTTATTTTGTCCATTCAAACACTGTCAGATATGTCAGATAGCAAAGTTTGACAATTTTTGTAATGGGGCTTCCACAATTTTATATAGTGTCTTCAAAACAGTTTTGTAAGTTAAGGCGTAGTACTGAAAAACAACAATTCAACAAACTGGCGGATTTCTGTTTGGTATACGAGGGTACCACGTTGTGCATCTCATGATGATATCTGTTGATTTCATGTGCTGAGAAAGCGTTGAAGGGCAGTGATGTGATTGGGAGATGTCAAAACTGTCTCGAGAACGAAACGTGTTCAAATATTCAGGCTGGAATGATTTGTCTTGAATTTGGTTTCTTGAGAAGAAACAGGCATTTATTTGTTAGTATTAAATTAACCTATTAACCAGATAGAAACTTATTAGACAGAAAAGTACACATATAAATTTGACCTTCGTAGCATTTTCTAATAATAAATGTGCAACAAAGAGGAAATGTTTGACCTTGAAATTTTCACAGCAGGAATCTTAAAAGTATACTTGATGTGTGATAAAGTTGAGTCCTAAATTGAGGACTTATTCCAATCTTGCCATTTCCCTTACACAATTACTTTGCTGGGCCTCAAATACTTTCCCCTAGAGCACCAATAAATGATGCACCACCCGTTACCCCGGGGTACTGTTGTTCCCTGGGGTATCATGTTATGTAGCGTCTTCTTGTATCCAAGTACAGTTGAATAGTAAACATGCTGGTGGTGCACTGGTGCACAACATGCAGACACAAACTGACCAAAAATCCGAAGTGACATTGAAAGTGTTATATTTAAGGCCTTTTGTGTTGAATAACATTACTTTAACAAACAGTTACCCAAAAAGAGCTTTTCATCATAGAAAAGCACAGTAAAAGCCAACTTTAAGATAATTTGGTAACTCAGGATACAGCACTGAAAAAATGAATAATTCAACAAAAGGGTGGATTTCTATTTGGTACCCCAGGGTACCATTTATGTCGTCAAATAACATTTATTTCCCATTAACTCTCAAGAGATGCTGTTGCCGTGTACTGAAGACATTCCAACATGTGGAGATACATGTGACAAACAGCTGCCCTGTGGGATCCATCGGTGTACTAGACGATGTCACATTGGTCCTTGTGAAACGGTAAGACATTCATCCAGCATACGGCAACATTCACACTTCACAATCAGAATCAGAAATTTCACTCAATAGTGGAGGGATAAGAGAGAGAGTGATTTTTATCTTGCCTGCATAGTAGAAGCGAGACAGATGCAGCTTTTCTGGCGGCAGCAGTGTCAACATCAAAACTTAACTGAACTTTAAGTTTTTTTATTTTTTGCATTATCTGATAGGGCTTAGTAGTTGCTTGCAAACTTCTACACAAAATTTGGAAGTTCATTAGTTATGCTAAATTACTAAAATGCTACTCTTCCTTTATTTCTGGGGAGATTTTGATTCTGTTTGTTTTGATCTATTTGGGCTTGGTAGGGGCTTCCAAACTTCAACACAGAATTTGGAAGTTCATTAATTATCATAATTTATGCTAATTTATTCAAAATCAATGAAAAATGGCAAAAATGCCACCACTTCTCATTTATTTTGGGGCAGCTCCTGATTCTGATTGCTTAAACTGATAAAGTTAGGTTAGGGTCTAGAAACTTTTACACAGAATTTTGAAATTCATTATTTGTGCTAATTTATGCAAATTTATTCAAAATCACAAAAAAGCTACTTTAATTTGTGGTGGATTTTGATTTTTTTTCTCTTACCCCACCCCCCCCCCCAAAAAAAAAAACCATACCTTTTTTAGGGAGGGGGCAACTAGAAGGAGCAGCCATGGACAAATTTTGGTTGATAAATGGGGCATATGCTGCTGTCCTACTTATGTAGCTACATTGAGTACCCTATTGACTGACGGCTATCGGGAGAAAATGAGTGATGGCACTCTTACAACTGTTACAACACTTAAGTTCACAGGAACATGAGTGTGCCTCAACTTACAAATGATCTCAACTTGCCCTACTTTATCCTACTTTATGTACATCAATCATGATTCTGATATGTCGTCGTATAAATTCCAGTTGATCAGTTAACCCCCAAATGCACGTAGTACCCATTATTATGTGTTTGGTGCATGATTGTCCATAGTTTATATTTGTGATGCCCTTTCTGCCTGTTTTATTGCAGTGCCTTCAGATGTCGCGTAAGAAGTGTAGATGTGGGGCCCGGGAGAAGACACTCCCATGTCAAGAGGAGTACAAGTGTGACCATAAGTGTACCAACATGAAGAACTGCCAAAGACACCAGTGCAAAAGACGGGTAGGTAATGCTGCAGTAGATGAAGTAAAAGTTTCAATAGTTGTTATGGGATAGAAGAAGTAATAATAATAATAGCAACAGGAAAAGTGATAGTTATATAATAGTTATAGTAATAGTAATAGTAATAGTAATAGTAATATAGTAATACTAGTAGTAATAGTAATAGTTGTGGCAGTAACAGTAGAAGTAGTTGTAATAAAAGTATTACAAATAGTATAATTGTACGAGCAGAAGTACTTGTAGTAGAAGTGGTAATTGAAGTAGTACTAGTCTAGTAGTAGAAGCTGTAGCTGTATAACTCGTAAAATAGTAGTAGTCATAGGAAAAGTAGTGGTACAGTCCATTCGCAGTTAACCGGCCATGTTAGGACCAGCAGCCATCCGGATAAGTTATATGGCCGGACAAGACAGATAATGTACAAACAGCACTTAGTAGCAATAGTCGGGGGGGGGGGGGGGTAGGGGGGGGTTGGGGGGACAATTGTCTTCAGCTGTTACATTACAAACTGCAGACTATGCACAAATTGCAACAGACCTCACACAAGTGACACTGTATTTATTGTTCCCCTGATACCCAGCATGTTTCTCTGTACACTTCTGATATAGGGGTATCAATTTAATATTGGCAGTGACTGGTAAATCCATTGTCCAGATAAGAGAGAGATCGGGAAAACTGATTGCCGTACATCGGAGGTCAGACTGTAGTATAAGTGATAAACATAGAAGTCTAAAGAAAAGTAGTAGTAGTAGTAGTAGTAGTAGTAGTAGTCATAGAAAAGTACTGCTACTACTACTGCTACTTCTTCGACCACCACAACCAGTGAGGGGAGGTAGCACACATTTGTTCAATCTTGACATAGGTGCAGTGATTAGAGGGTAATGTGTGAGAATTAGGAAGTTATACCAGACCTTGCACCTTCACCACTAACCTTCAGCTTTACCCATTGTTTATGATACAGTGCTGCACTGGTGACTGTCCACCTTGTGAACAACAATGTAACAAGAATCTGCCGTGTGGGAATCACAAATGTCCATCATTATGCCATCCAGGTATGTAAACACTACACAAAAATAAGTTCCCCCTTTTTGAAAATTCCGTAACTTTTTAACGAAATGGTTTTGAGCAGAATAATTTGGCAGGAATGTTTCTACACTCATTGACTAACCTCTGTGTGAAAATAAGATTAATCCGTCAAGCCATGCATGAGTAAGCATGCAGGCAAAAATGACACTTTTCAACAGTCACATGAGTCATCTCTTATGCCAAAATAATGGTAAATAATGGTATTGTTTGCTTTATTTATAAAGTGTGCTCACTCAACCATGACATGGTTACAACCTCTTATGTTCGTACAACATGTAAAGATACATTTTGCTGAAAAATTTCAATTTTCAATTTTTTTCAATAAACTTAATGGATTTTACAATATCAAAATTGAGAAAGCATGGAAATATTTAAATCGATCTCACTGAAGCATAAAATGTGCGAAAAGTTCCAAAAGAGGACTGAGGGGGTCAAACGATAGATGATTAACATAAACAGCGCTTAATCATTCAACAGAAACAGAATTTGTCAAAATCCTGCATCACAAATCCCTAAAAGTGACCCTTGTTACTTTTGAAAAGTGACATTTTTGCCTTTAGTACGTTCTCACTCATGCATGACCAGACGGATCAATCACATTTTCTCACAGAAGTTAGTAAATCAGTGCAGGAACACCCTTACCAAATTATATTGCTCAAAATTGTTTCTTTAAACAGGACAGTTTTCTGATAACCTGCAAAACAATATTAGGCCAGCTCATTTTTGGAAAAATGTTTTGTTATTCCGTAAAGAAAGATGCCAACGTGCTAGTATTTATGGCAAAATGTTATTTTTCTTTCACAAATTTTGCTTACAGGTCAAACGCTTGGATCACGATAGAATCACCTGTACTCTTTCATTTTACTAACATCTCAAAACTTAAAATTAGCATGAAATGATATTGTTTCTGAAGCAAAATGATATAGAATAACTAAAATCTGACATTTTATGACACAGAAGGAATGCAGATAAAAAAGAAATTCACAAATCCACAGTAGAACAAAATTGAAACACAAACGAACAGATTTTCATGAAAGAAATGGAAAAAAAATACATATAATGCTTTTTATATTGGAAAATATTATTTATTTTCAAGAGTTTGGAGTTTACACCCTTCTTATTCTGAAGCGATAATATGCATACGTGAAGGAGTGACTCGTAGCACTCATGCTGTCAAAAGGATTATGTTCAGCTTCTTTGAAAATGAATGATGTGTGTTATAAAGTATTGCATCAAGTTTGGTGTAGTTGTGTGTATAAATTCTTACGCTGAAATGGGTGATGGTTTCATTTTTCTGTAGGTCGATGCTATCCTTGTCCCCTCATGGTGGAGATGAAATGTTTTTGTGGGTATACAAAGGTTTCTCTTCGTTGTGGACGAGAAAAGACAAGTAAACCGCCAAAATGTAAACAACGTTGCAAGTAAGCCATTTTTGACTTATTGTCATATTTATTTCATCTTAAATCTTTGAACTTATTACAATGCAAAATGTGAGTCTCTAACATTTTTGTCAAAACTTCTGTCTGTATGTTTTGATGTTTGTTAACAGTTTTACATCTAGCCCTACTAAATTTCAAAAAGGAAACTACAAGACCAAGTTAAGATTTCAAGGTCATAGGTCACATATCAAGGTCAGTGTTAGGCAAAACATAAAAAAGTCCCCCACAATAGCTCATGTACTATTTGTATTGATGTCCCTGTGAGTGGTCTACAGCCCCAACTGCTTCAGGCTGTAGAGAATCTACGTGAGAATGGTAACTTTGGCAGAGGTACATGTACTTGGCTCTCTGAGCACAGCTTTCGTTCTTGTTAAAGTTTTGCACTTATGCACACATGCAGAATTGCGAATGGGCATAAATTAGTGTAAAGTTTAATTGTTGCTTAATCCACAGAATACCTCCAGACTGTCACCATGAGCGTCGGGATCCCCATCCATGCCACTTTGGCAAGTGTCCGGTCTGCAGGCAGCAGTGTAGTAAAACGTTGACCAAATGCGGCCACATTTGTCCAAAGAAATGTCACGCAGCTGTCGTCCACAAGACTGTTGAAAATGCAGTGAGTAGTATGGCCGCACTGGCTTAACACAATGGAGATGAAGAATGAGATATCTTGGGCTTGGGTCTATTGAGAATACATGCTGTATTGAAATGATAAGAAATCAAATCAAATCAAATCGTCTCTAACAGGTTAACCTTGTTGGGACTAACAGTGCGTTATCTCGCTGAACTTCTTGCACCGTTGTGGCCCAAATAGAGTGTGGGGCATTGACCAAATAATGCTTTAGCAAAAAAGTTCCGTAGTCTCAAGATTGGTGTTGAAAAATAACATTACAAATTGATTAAGATGAATTTGTTGATGTGAAAACACATTTGTTCTCCTATTTTTATTTGTGCATTCATGAGATAATCAACTAATTAGTGAGTCAAGTTTTTCAGTCCCATTCGTAGATGAAAGAAACACCTTTAAATGGCTTTGAATGATATTTTGTGATCTGTGTTAGCAAATCTGTAATCATTTCCTCATATCTTTCAAGTTTCCTTTCATGAGCATCATTCGTGATTGTTTTAAGGGTTACAGGTAGTTCTAATATTAAATAACAACTGACAATCTTCTTTCATTACTGCGTTCATGATTCCAGGGACCCCGTGCTTGTTGGCAACCAGCCCCCAGGACGGTGGTGAAAGTCGTCAACGAGCCCTGCCCGCCTTGTGAATATCCCGTTCCAGTCCAGTGTCTTGGAAAACATGAGGTATGTTAATGATAACAAATGGTACCCTGGGGTACCAAATAGAAATCCACCATTTTGTTGAATTATTTATTTATTTTTGTGCCCTGGGTGCAAAACTGTGTAAAAGTTATATTTGCAGTGTGCTTTTCAATGTTTAAAAGCTCTTCTTGCATAAAATCTATTCTAAAATGATGTTATGCAACACTAAAGGGCATAAAAATAACAACTTGTGCGTCATTTTCACCCCACATTTTGTCAATTTATTTCTTTCTGTTGTGCACCAGCACAGTGCCAGCATCATAACTGAAGAAAATACTTTTTATTGACACAAGAGGGCACTACACAATGTGGTACTCCGGGGAAGTAGCGCATGGTGCATCAAATGGTGATGAATCCATTTTCAGGCAGATATCTCAGGATATGAATGGCGTGGTCGACATGGGGCATATTTCCTTGAAAACTTGTGGGAAAAAATGACAAAATAATGCAGTTTCAAGTAATAAAATTTGCTGTTATATACTCTCTCAATTGCACACCATCATGCCTTAACATGAACTCAAAAGAGTTTCTGAAACCAGAGGTGGCACGAGGGTGAAATCTGAGGGAGGGCAAAAACGTCGTGGGGGGGGGGGGGTCTCTGCCCTTCTATGATGCTGTTCCTGTCTAAAAGTAAGTTTATAAAGGTTATTTTTTAAATGGAGTAGTAGTGAACGAGCAAGACTAAGAGAGAAAAATTTACATTTATTATGAGCCCTGGTGACTGTGTACTTGTTTTTACTGATTGACATGTTATTATTTTCTTCTAATCACCAGAAAATTAATCATTCTATCACTCTGACAGCTGTGTAACTTTGTAGATAATTCAGTAGTGGAATGTAATGGGAGGGCTGGAACATTTGTTTCTAGTAGTGTTGTAACCCAGTCATTTTTTCTCAAGATAAGTCTCGTAGCAAGTCATTCTGTCTCAAGGCAAGTCAAGTCACAAGTCATCTGCCCACAAATCAAGTCAAGTCGCAAGTCATTTTTCACAAGTCAAGTCAAGTCAACAAGTTAACAACATCAAAAATTGTGCCCCAAAATAAACAACCCCACACAGTCTTTGCTGCAGATGAGAAAATATTTATTCAAATGGGAGTGAATAAAAGAAAGGACATCTAGAGGATGCATATGGACCAAGAATAAAGAGTTTTTAAAAATTTTATAAACAGAAACAAAAGATACCTCACTCATAATCATGCATACATGTACATCAGTGTTGTAACCAAGTCATTTTTTCTCAAGTCAAATCGCAAGTCATTCTGTCTCAAGTCAAGTCACAAGTCATTTGCCCACAAGTCAAGTCAAGTCGCAAGTCAGAAAAATTGGCGACTCGAGTCTGACTTGA
Organism: Eucidaris tribuloides; assembly: GCA_001188425.1. Taxonomy (NCBI): domain Eukaryota; kingdom Metazoa; phylum Echinodermata; class Echinoidea; order Cidaroida; family Cidaridae; genus Eucidaris; species Eucidaris tribuloides. The sequence goes on along the minus strand of JZLH01S0006277.1, from coordinate 19,708 downwards.
GTCCAAGTCACCGACTCGAGTCAACAACTCTGATTTCTAGTGCCAGTAACAGAGGGGCCATTGTATCAGATGGTGCTACTGCAGGTCTGAATGTACCCTAGAGGGTGATTGATAGTGTTTCACAACTATAAGGCCAGCAGAATAGGAGACTACACTGTGACCAGTGAGGATAATCGGAAATATTGCCCTTTGCTCTTCTTTCCATTAAAGATTTCCGATTTGCCTTGTGCCGTTGCTGTACCGTTCTCCTGCGGTAGGACGTGTGGACGGACCCTAGCCTGCACCAATCACACTTGTCAGTTTCAATGCCACGAGGTCAAGGGGTCAACTGACAATTCCAAGGTGAGTGAATGGTGCATGTGTGACAAAATGATGGTATTGGGTGTACCGTAAGTGGCATTGGTCACGAGTCTCACGACATGCTTTAACACATTAAAACTCCAAAGTCGGGACTCATTTTTGTTCAGTAGGTTATGATTATTTAACCGAGTGATTACAAACAAGCATTAATGAATTATAGGAATGAGATAGTAATGATAATAATAATAATAATAATAATCATAATAATAATCATTATAATAATAATCATAATATAATAATCATAATAATCATAATAATCATAATAATAATAATCATAATAATAATAATAATAATAATAATAATAATAATAATATAAAATTTATAAAGTGCAAAAAACTATTCAAACATATTCTAATGCGCTGCTAGAGCTCCTGATGTGCTTGGTCCATACACTACGGCAATTACATAAATAATAATGCATACAAATGATTAATAGATTTTATGGAGCATGCCATAGATTGTTAATTAAATTAACATTCAGGTGACTTACATCTCTTGCACCTCAGAATAGTCTACATGGTCAATACAAAAGCACCATATATTCATTGAGCTTGCTCTGAAGGTGCCCTAGGTATCATGTTTTGTCATTTTTCTGTCAGTCATGGTCTCATTACCACAATGATTTAAGAACCGCTTATCAGATTCTAATCAACTTGATACATCCTATACAATAATAACCTCATTCGATTTCGGAGGTGAAAGGTCAAAGGTGACAGGGACTTTTACATGTCTAATTTCAGCTCATTGCTGCAATAACTTGTGAAGCAGTGATAGCCTTGTAAAGAAACGTGGGTAAAACTTATTTTGTTATTTTTCTTTTCTTGTAATTTTTCCCCAATCTCTAGGCTGGAACAAATTGTCAACCGTGTGAGGAGGGGTGTAGTAAGGCAAGACCAGTGGGGTGTACACACCGATGCCCCCTACCTTGTCATGAAGGGCCGTGTCCAGAGTGCAAAAAAAGCATCAAACAGCGATGCCACTGTACAAATATGGTGTTATATATTGAATGCAGGTGGGTGAAAAATGAAGGGGGGGGGAGGCTCCATATCACATTTAGTTGTCTGCAAAAGAACGTTGGGGGCACACCCGGCTGCTTGGGCTGGAGTTGCCAACTTGTTCATTTCATATGTCTCATTTGTGTGTTAACAGCTGCAATATTTTAAAATCTCTGTTGTACTCATGATTTGTAGTTGGCTGTATTGAATCGCCACTTTCGTTCTGAGTTGGCCTGCATGTCTGCAATAAAAGTCCACCATGTTGATATTGACTGCTGATGTTGGTGAATATGGAGAAATGATGCAATCGACATCTCAAGTCATAATAGAAGACATAGGGTCTGTCTATTTTTTAGCAAAAGCGGTATCTGCTGCTGCAGTCTCTGGCATGACCCATATTTGGACAAGATAATTGAAAATTGTTCCCCATTTTCTGGAATGCTATTTAAGGGATGCCTTGCTAATGTGGGATTAAGGGTCCAAAGGTCATCCCCTATTAACCCTTAAAAATAACCGGGCTATTTCTGGTCTACTTATCACCCGGGGGGGGGGGGGGGGGGGGATTATGACCCCCCCCTCCCGATATGATATCTCGGTTGCAGATCTTCGCTGATCCCCTGCGAAAATTTGCGTGCATAGAGCCGGATGTAAACTACAAGACTGCTGTGTAGTAAAATTTTCAAAAAATAGATTTTTTATATTTTTTAAGTAATTAATTATGCAAATAAGTTCTATGAAATTATGTTTTTGCCTCTCGCTTACAATAGCTAGTAGAATTCTAATTTTAGTGAAAATATTCATTTTGACATTTCTAAACAATTATCTACAAAAATTTGCCGAATCAGAATTAAGTTCCTATGTATTTTATTGTTTTGTGAATTTCTTATGTATTTCCTTGTTTTTTGACCTTGTTTTTTATTATTTTTTCGATGAACTTTGTCGGCGGACTTTTGCGATCATAAACAGCATAAACTTAATCCATTTCAGCCAGTAAAATAAAAAATAATCATACATTTATGATTTTGGGCCTGAAACACAATTTTGCATTGAAATGACACACTGATTTCACGCTTTTGAGCAATTTTTGGAGTTGCATGCATGTACGAAAAGTCGTTTGCAGCGTCGTAACGGTTATGTCGATTTTTTCGAAAAATGGTTCTTAATATGATGCACAAGTAAAAAGCCATGTGAACTTGTGAAATTTGTCAAGGGGGGGGGGCATTATGCCCCCCCCCCCCCCTGGTGGTTTTTAGCGGTTAAGGGCAAATGTGCTAGGAACAACCAATAAAATATTCCATGCTTGTATGCAATGCTTATTCCCCGGTTAAGATTATTGAAAATATTTTATTGTATTCATCAACGAAACAAAATAATAGCTTACATGTGTAAAACATCATTTTGTTTAGTGTTCAAATCCCTCCTCCCCCACCCCTCCCCCCCCCCCAATCTGTGTAATGACCTGCCATGTAAGATCTAAGAAATTATTAATAACACCAGTAAAATAAATCTTTTTCTTTTGCAGTGTCTGGACTGCAGCCAGTGCCAAGGAGCAAGAGCAGCTGACATCATGTAAAGGACCATGCCCCAAACAGCTGGCCTGTCAACATCCATGTTCCAAAACCTGCCACAAGGGGGCGTGCTCCGACGTAGACAGCTGCACGTGCAAGGTGTCCAAGAAGTGCGGCTGCAAAAGAAGGAAGAAAGTGTGTAGCTCCCTAATCCTATAGCAACACCAATCTCATCCCTGTCCTGATTCCATACCTCTAACCCCTAATATCCCTATTCCCATACCTCTTACTCCTAATAACTCTATTTCCATATGTCCCGTAATTTCATACTGTCAGGATGCTACTTTTTAAAATTTTGTGAGAATTCAGACTTTTCCAACGTTTGTCAGAACTCCAAATTTTCTGGCTTATCTGAAAAAGAAGAAATGGGACTCTCTTTCCGTCTCTATGACTGACCGCCTTTCAATATCCCAGACCTGCCAAATGATCCATACATGTGTGAAATGTAAGTGTTACGACCATCCGTGTGCATGCACATCCAGCAGTGGAAGTGATGTTAAAATTGTTATTTTTAAGGCTTTTGGTTTTGAATAAGATCACTTTATTAAACAGTTTGCACAAAAAGAGTTTTTCATCATTGAAAAGCACCCTGAAAACTAACTTTCAGACAGTTTGTTAACCCAGTGTACACCACTGAAAAATAATAATTCAATAAAATGACAGATTTCTATTTAGTACCCCAGGGTATATTCATGTCATCATACGTCCCTTTCTTTAAACTGTCTTTACTTCATCTTGTCATCTTCCTTTCCTCCTCCATCAGGAATTCACCTGTCATGAGGTAAGGTCAGGACGTGCCACCCTACAGTGTGATGATGTCTGCAAGCAGCAGAAAGATAAGAAAGAACAGGACAAGAAGGAGAAGGAGAAGATGGAACAAGAAGAGGAAATCAATCAACAAAAGGTAAACATATTCAAGGCGCAGCATCTCTTTTGCATGCCAAAATATTAAAGTGATAGGCTAACATTGTGGAGCTTCAATTTAAAAAATTGTCAAACTTTGATATCTGAGCTACATAGTAGTGCTCAAATGGACAAATAAACGCCCTAGAATACAAAAGTTTGGAAAGTTACACTGCCAATGGCAAGTTATGCATGAATAAACAATTAAAACTCGGGGCAAGCTTTAATAGCCTCGGTGTACACACAGTAAGTCTACGGGAGGAAATGGGCAAGTGAATCATTTTTAAAGCACTAAATAATCATTTTGAAATACAATTTTTTCAGGGCTTCATTTTTAGACCTCCTCAAAGACACTGGTAGCATGGGGAATCATGTGGCTCAGATTTTTTAACTGTGGTAAATGTTAGCCAATACCTTTAATATTATGTAAATAGTACTCTGGCATATAGACGAAAATGCCATCTGAGATCCTTTAGCAAAATTATAGGAGCTAGAAACTCAGTTTTAGTGGAATTATACTGAATGTTAGACTCTGATTTCAATTATTGTCTGTAGAGACAACAATTCCGATCATAGAATGTACACTAAACGGCCATTGGTTTTCTGCACATTTTTTTTCAATTCCAGGTAAGTACTGATGTTCAGATTTTACAGACATGTCCTTCATCAGTAGCCTAAGGGCATGAGTGATTTTTTTGCTGTACTGCAGGGATAAGTGCAAATGAGATTCCCTGCCTTTAATGGGATGGTGGTATGACTCTTAAGGCACATACAAACATAATAATACAAAAAATAATATAAATTGTGTTGAGAGTAATATCTTAAACTTGAAAGGAAAATAAGTAGAAAAGATACTTCTTGGAAATAAGGTAACAGGTTACATTTTCAGAATGCCAAGTTTTAAAAGATGGTTTTAAAGTGGCTTTGTTTGAATTATGTTGTTTTACAATTACTCAGTGTTACTCTTCGATGCTGTTTTGTTTCTTAACAGAGGGATCTCGAAGAATATAATCGGATGATAAACAAGAAGAAACGGCCTCGCAAGAGGAGGGAGGAGGTGATTGAAGAGACTTTCTGGGAGAAATACAAGAAGATTTGTATCATTGTCGGAGGAGTTGCAGTTTTAGGTGTATTCACAGCTTACCTCCTACTTCTTTGAGAATATATCTTTAGTTTCATTAGTGTTTACTATTTTGTAATGTTGAATTGGCATATGGGTTGGCCAAAAAAATAATTTATGGTAATGAAGTGTATTGATTTGTAAAATTGAGTTGTGGAATCTGGTTGAAATATTTATTTTTCAAGGGTAGTTATAGCAATATTTACTTATATGTATGTTAAAGCCAAATTAGAGTTTTCTTTGATCAGATCAATTTGTCATAAATCTTTTATTGAGTATGGTATTATCGTGCCAAACATCTGAAAACAACATCATACCAACAGTAAATTGTTTAAAATGAAATATTGTGGTTTGAAATGATCAGTGAGCAAGTATTGTTATTTACATTTCCTGTGATGAAATGTCTGGGGCCCCCCAACATTTATATAATATTGATGGCTTTGAGGTGGACACAAGAAAATATTGTACGACTTGTGACAAATATCGGACGAGTTGCAGACGAGTCCGATATTTTCATAAGGAGTACAATATTTTCTGTGTCCACCGAAAATAAGCCATTCAATATTATCATTATTATCTAAATCCTCTAGAAAATTATTAAAATAAGAATTTAATAAAATTCTGTAGAAATCATAGAATCTTTCAATGGCAACCACTGCCCACTCTGATTTCATTCTTCGTGTGAGAACTTGTAATTCTTCTTCCTATTCAACAGAAATCACATCTTCTTCTATGATTTAGTAAATTAAGCAAAGCAAGCACACAAAAGTAACGATATCATTGATTTAAATGGTTAAACTTATAATGCATTATTTGTGTGGAAAACTTGATTTTAACCCGTAAACAAATACAAAAGTACCCGGATGTATATGATATTTTTCCTCAGCATATGACATTTTCGATATCACATGCGTCTCACGGCAGCACGTATACGGGCAATCCTTTGCGCGCGGGATAATAATATCACGGCCCTTGAAACCCCCCATTTCGATAATAATCATATTCGTTAATTTCTAAAAATGGAAGCATTCCAGAGTGTTTGATTTTCATGACATTATTAAGCTGTTACCTACCGGAACCAGATGTGTAATGTATCAACTCTATGGGAATTAAGGAATCTCAGAGACAGTGGGTTAAATGATCTAGGTCTATCTTGAACACATAGAAGGTGAATTCAAACTTCTGCTCCTTATTCTTAGAGGTTCATTCCATGTGAAGAAGAGTGTGATGCTTCCTCTTGCATCCTTCTTCACTATCACCTTGGTTTGGCAGAGCAGCCTCTTGAGGTGTGTGAATCCCTGAAACAGTTGAAGCAGAGTCCTTTATCTTTAACGAAGGAAAACCTTTCATCTACTGGCTTGTCCTTGAACTTGCGACACTTGTCAAGTTCATGTACTTCAGAACAATATGGACATGAGCTTGTCTCCTTAGATTTTCCCAACTTCACACTTGTGTTGAAAGTTGAACCTTTCGGTTGAGACTTCATATGCGTTTTTCTTCTCTGCTTGTCCAGGACGACCTACATTTTTTCCAAACACATTACTCGCAACCTTAGCTGATTCTTCAATGAAGTCAGTCATATGCGAGAAATTTGGGATAACTGCTTGCTCCATTAATGCATGAGCTCTTATTGCCCATTTCGACTGTATGTGTACCGGGAGAAGTTGCTGGATCTTCAGCAAAGTCTCCGTTGTGCTCATGTCAGCCGAGTACCCCATTTGCGAAGTAGTCATTTGACATCTTCTCATGTCTCTAGCCAGGTCCCATAGGGCTTGGCTGTCATTAGGTCTGAGAGGTCCCCTGTTAATGACCCTTTCTACTACCCCCTTCTACCTTTAACTGTCCAGCACACCATTGTACAGTTCTCTGTGCAGAATCAACCTCTCAAACATTTTTTTTTCCTGATATCCTTTGCCAACTAATGACAAATTTCTTTTTAATTTTCAGTATCCATGATACCGTGGGAGTTTTTGGTTACAAGTGGGGAATTTCTCTCTGCTGTCAGTTATTACTATTCATGTTGCTTGAAGTGAGGTTTAGTGCCATCTTAGTTAGTAGCCTGGCTTCTCTTGCTATTCGCATTCCGGCACAATGCAGCTAAGAAAAATCATAATAGTATGGTATGGTCGATGTGTGGACCAAATTTGGTACTTTTAGAAGAATCTGAACAAAACAGCCCCGTTTATTCTCTAATGTCTCTGAGTATGACTATGACACATGAGCTCATTTGTTCAGAAGCTATTTGAATATTCTTATTTTTTTTCCTAATATCCCTTGCCAATAACAAATTTCTTTTTCATATTCTTTATCCATGATACTGTGGGAGTTTTTGTTCCTAGTTTAGAATTTCTTTCTGTTGTCGGTTATTACTATCCATGTTGGGTGAAATGTCAGTGTCAGTTGGAGGTATAGTGCCATCATATTCTGTAGCCTGGCTTCTCTTTGCTGTTTGCATTTCAGCACATTGCAGGTAAGAAAAATCGTAATAGTATGATATGGTCGATGTATGGACCAAATTTGGTGCTTTTAGAAGAATCTGAACCAAACAGCCCTAACATCTCTGACGGTCATGACGGTATTAGGCGCGGCAATATTACACCATCCTTTGTGGGTGGGACATGATTAACACCTACCATTACTCTCTCTCAATATTTGCGCAGGATGGCACTCTTAACCCTAATAGTCCCGGGGGGGGGGGGGGGTGGGGAGGGGGGGCATAATGGCCCCCCCTCAACAAATTTCTTGATTATTCCGCCGCGCAAAATGTTTTCACTGTGCCATTCGCTGGCTATTTACCAGTGTGTGAGAATCCCCGTGGTGAACAAAAAAAAATAAAAGCTAAAATTATTGTTTGGAGTATGTGCATAACAAATATTGCTTTAAATTGTACTCAAAAGAAGATAGTTTTATGCAGCCAGTAAGTTCTTTGGGAAGATTATTCCAAAACATCGGCCTTGTAAACATGATTGTTTTCTTTGCGAAAATTGTTCGAGTACTTGGAAGGTGAAAAGCATCATGCTGACAAGTTGGATAATTATGTATAGCATCGTTTCTGCAAAGAAAACATCTGGAAGTTCCCCAGTCGAAAATTTGAACATAAATATACTGACATTACAGTAAAACAAATCTATTATTTTCAAGATTTTATTTCTTGCAAAAAGGTCATTCGTGTGGGACAAGTAACCAGCATTGTTTACTATTCTAATAGCTCGTTTTTTAATAAGAAAAAGAGAGTCCAATAAAAATTTTGAAGCATTACCCTATTCAAGAATCCCATAGTTAAGATATGGCGAGATTAAACTTGAGAATATGTTTTGTAAAATGTGGCTAGGGAAAACGTGTTTGAGTTTATTAAGAATTCTGGTGTTTCTGGACAAAATTTTACTAAGATAACTGATATGGGTTTTCCAAGATAAGTCATTATCGATATGTAAGCGTAAAAATTTAGTACTATAAACCTGTTGAAGATTAGTGTCATTAATTTTATAAGGATTTATAGGATTCTATTAATTGGAAAATTTCGGCACTGGAGGATTCTGTCACAATGAACTCTGACAAATTGGCAGAACTGGAACAAAGGAAAATTCCACAAAACAAATTGTTTGTCCTAATTTATTTGGACAGCAGATTGAAAAATGTTGTGAAAATGGCCAATTTTTTAAACAAGGAATCGCCCATATACAACTTTGTTTTGAGACATCAACGTTCACCTCACCCGTCCCTCCCACCCTATTACAGTGACAAAGAGTAATATGTCTATATCTGCATGTACAAGGTTACCCGAGGTTGATAAATTTACATACAACTTGACTAGTATAGACAGTGCACTTGGTCAGGCACAATTTGGAAAAGATAATGGCTGGCATTCCTGAAAGCCGGGCAACTTACGTCACCCACAACAACCCCGGATCGCCAGTCACCTGCCCCACAGAACACCCGCTCAAACAGTATAAAGTATTTCGTGTCCCAATCCAAACAAACAAGTAATAACTATGTCACGATTTTGTCGTGAAATGGATCAGAATTTTCATGTTGAAATAGTATGTTGTGTTACTATTCAGTCTATAAAAAACTTTGATCATGAAAAAAAAAGGAAAAGGAAAGGAGCTAAAACTCGGAGTCTCACAGGACAGGCAACCAACATTCCGGAGTCAGCCAGGGCACCAAGCCGACCATGCCTCGAGAACACAAACTACAGATGTCAAGACTAACTTGTAATCAGAAATAGAGACTGAAGATTACACACGTCGTTAACCTGAAATGTGATATTTTTTTTTCACTAATTGCCTATGATAGTCCTATATCATTAACTTTCATTGAGAATGCACGCAGCGTACAAAAGACACAAGAAAATCAAATTTGAGTCTTGTTGTAACCATGCAGCAATCATAATTGATGGTTGACACAAATTTAAAGAGCTTTTCAAATTTGAAGTATACATGTTATAAAATAGGTTTAATTGAAACGAGGCACACTGAAAAGTAATTACCAACTGTAATTATTCTTACCGAAAAGGAAAGGTCCGTGAATCATTCATTATCGGCTAACATGAAATCTAGGTACGCTCATGAGTCTTTAATTGCGAAACAGAGTCCAGGAAGCACCACCTTTTTCCTTCCAATACAGAAGCACTTTGGTTCCTGAAACAGTGATTTTCGTTGAAAGGTTTTTTTCTTTGCGAAGGTCATATGCAATTTTAGCTGGTTTACCGCGTTGCGCTTTCATGTCTGGGGGTAGGTCAGTGCGGACTGTGATCCTCCTGGGTTGTTGGCTTGCGGTGGTATCAGAGGCACGGGGTTGGAAACGTTTGACTTCTCGAGTGTTCTGGGACTGGCCAGGTTTTTACGGCCTGAATATGGTCATCTTGAGATGCAAACCTGATTCATCGATCCCCCGACCCAAAAATTCTACTCTTTTCTGAAACAGAATTACATTTCTTTGGTTTTAATTTCATCTGGTGCGATTGGAACCGCTCTAGGACCTTTTGAAGGTTATTCAAATGGTCACCAAATGATTTCCCCATAATCAAAATATCAAGGAAGGATAAGGCTACCATCCCAATTTTGGCCGTGCATAATAAGGTTCATTGCCCTCGCAAATGTTGCAGGGGCATTACAGGGGCCAAATGGCATCCTAACAAATTCGAACAGCCCATGTTTGGTGATAAATGCGGTTTTACTAATATCCGGTTCTTCTACTTTAATTTGCCAATAGGCAGAATTTGTATCTAATTTCAAGAACCAAACGTTTCCAGCCAAAGTGTCAAGGCACTCCTTGATGATTGGTAAGGGATATACGTCCTTTTTGGTAACATCATTGAGTTTACGGTAGTCCAAACACCACCTAACCGAGCCATCTCTTTTTCGGATGAGAAAGGGTGGGGAAGCCCACTCTGAGGTAGAAGGCTGTATTACCCCAGCCTTCATCATTTTATCCAAATGCCCCTTTTCTTCTTCTGCAAAGTTGATGGGGGTTCTACGCATCTTTTGCGTAATAGGACGAGCGTCTCCTGTATCGATCTTATGGGTATTAGCGGTACAGCTACCCAAGTCAAATTCTTTTCCTGAGCATATTTGTGCCTGCTACGGCCATACAGGCACTCTAACGTATAGCTGCCAGTCGTGATGAAGGGGACTCCATCAAATGGTACTACTCCTTGATTTTGATCGGAGAATCTGATTAAGTAGGATGAAAATGCAGCTTCTGAGCAAAGACGTCCTGATGTTGTAATAGTAGAACCTCCATTTGATGTTTTTCTTCCGGCATCGGGAGAGTTCCGGACCGGTCCCATAGATCCTGTAGGTGGATAGGGCAGGAATGTCCTGAAGGCGTGACTTGCGCAAGCTTCGGTACATCTGGTGTGTCGGTAGGTGTTGTGACTTCCACTCCGATAGGCAGCAGCTCGACGCCCTGCTCAGCCATGCCCAACCAGGCTCCTTCCGGTAGCCGGTGGTAGGAATCTGAACATGTTAATCACATAAACAAAAAACTCTTTTCCTCGGTCGAATACAATCCGGGGAATCCAAATGGGAAATTGTGCTGTGGGGAGGAACAAAAAACCAGTGTTTTCTGTCATCGGGGGTCCAAAATCCCCAGCTACCCGGCACAAACCCGTTCAACACTAGATGGGGGTACCATGGCCGTACTAGCAACGCACACTCGTCGTACGCAAGCCATATCTAGTTCATTACCATGTTGCATCGGGATCTCCTCCCCTCCCACAATGAGCTGGGAGTAACGATTGAAAAACTCTACAGGCCGCCACCCGATCGCTCATTGTTCAGCTATTGTCCCCGTGCACGTCCGCGTCCAAAACTGTGAAAGCTTCCTCATCCCCGTGCCTAGGAGTGATTTATTGTGGCAGCCAGTCCAGCTGCCCGATGTAAATTTTCCACTGCTTCTCCCATGGGGCCTGAAGACTGACGCTGAAGTTACCTGAAAAAGTGAGAAGTAGTTTGATCAAACGGTCCTGACACCACTAGACTGGAATACTCGTAAAACTAAAATCACCTTCTTGTCTCCTCTGTCCACTGTAGCACACATCATCGGAAATGCATTTTTTCCATCAACAGAAAATTGTTCTTATCTTTCTCATTTAATATGACCGCTCCTAGTACGAATCTATGTTTGCCCCACGTTCTTCAAACGCCTCTACTACACAAAAATGAATACTTACTATTAGCGGTGCTTTTCGTTGACTTCGCCATTTTTTGACACAACAAAGTGCTGGTTTCAAGTGCAACAAGAGTTCTGGCTTACCTACCAAATGCATATGTGCTTCCCAAATTTGCTTGCTTGTACTTGTCGGTGTAGCTAGTTAGCTAGCATTACAAAATTTTCCTTTCCTTGTACCAGGCTTGTGCTCACCCTCACCCAACTTTTCAACTTCAATCCCAAAGTACAAATTCACTTTCCAGAAATAAGTTTTTCTCCCAGAAGTTTTCCTTACAACCTGACAGTGTCAGTAGTTCGTCAGTCTCCTTTCCATCTGTCTAGCACTGAGCTATCATTGGTTCTCTCTCTAACCCCTCTTGGACATCTGTCATTTGTGGGTTGATTTGGGGTGCATTCTCTATGTTGCTTGGGCCCCCAGTCCTCCCTCCCATTCCCAGGTGCCCTATCCCATTTCCCTGGTTCCCAAGGATTTAGCTAACCAACTTTTTACACAGGACATCTGGAGTTGCAGGGTTGCTACAATTTCTGCTAATATGGCCTTCCTTACCACACTTAAGACAAACTAATTGTGCCATGTGGGGTGGGGGTCGATGGGCTATCATTCACTGTGGATGCAGGACTGGGGGGGGGGGTGGTGAACTACTAGGGGCCATCTGCACCTTGTGGTTTATGGCTTGTTTAGGGCTTTGCATTGCTAAGATGGAATTTGATTCCTGTGAGGGGAGCTTTTATTTGGTCTTCCTCCTCCTGCCTCCTAACAGCAGACAAGAGTTGGAGAAATGATGGTGGCTGCTCTATTTTCTCCCTCAACTGTAGATTGATAAGTAGCATCTCATCGTACAAGATGCCCCGAATAAATTGTTTCAGTCTTACCTTATTCGTGTCAGCGTGTGACACAACGCCCCGTCTTACCACTTTTCTCATGACGCCCTGGAGGCGCAAGAGGTATGCAGAGGGTTTTTTTCCCTCACTCGGGACAGTTCTGTGAAATTTGACGAGTAATTTGCTGTCTGCCTTGGTATCCCCGTAAGCTAGGTCTAGTGCATGTGAATAATCTTGCGCTTTGGTTTGGGGGTTTTCCCTATGCAGATCATTTTTGGTTGATGCAGGTGGGCAGAGAGCCTAACGAATACGCTTGCGGAGCTCATTATCTCTGAGATCATGCCACTCGTCCATCTGGCCCTCTACATGCTCAATCCACACTGCATACTCGTCCTCGTTGCACGCAGCTTTGGTAGCACTGAGAAGCACCGGAGCTTCCTGTAGTTCGTTGTCAGAGCGCAGCATGCTAGGGTTGCAGAAAGTTGGGGGGTACTTTGTGCATCCTCTAATGTTTGTCTTGCTTCTTCTCTGGCTGACTGCCATTCTCTGGTTAAGCCTCTTTCTCTTAATTCTTTTATGCTCACCCTTGAACTCGTAATACTTGTAGGTACAAGTGTGTCAAACCTTACAACTTTACACACAATCCCTCCATCTACAGGTAAACTGATTTCATTTCCTACTCTAAGATGTGAGACTGTGTTACTAAATTCACAAAGAATCATTGTCCCATGGAGTTGTACTCCATTCCTTCTGAGTTTGCCTGCTAGTGTAGGAAACAGCTCTCACAGAGCCAAGGCATAACCCTCAGTGGAGGTATTACTCAAACTTGTGAAAATAAGGAGTGAACATTGGTTTGGAATTCCTTCCTCCGTACACCACTCCTCAACCATCTCCTTAAGATCTTGATCTTCCATCATTTTAGAGCAGTTTATACACACACACGTGCCTATGGAGTGTAAGATAAAAGGCCTTTTCACTCTTTATAGTAAGTTTGATGGTTTTCTTGTCTCGTAATTTTGACTGCAGTTCAGTTTGAGGGGCAAGTGGAGGTCCTAAACCTGGTAACTGGTACTCTGCTTCCCCCCAAGCTGCAAATTTTGTTGATCACAGATCCTGCATGTCTCCCATGCTCTGGTGCCGATTGTATCACTCTTAGCTGTTTTGCCAGTCCCTCGATAATTGGTAGGATGTCTGACAAGGAGGTGTTAGCTGACGAAACCATTAAGGTGGCTTCCTGTAGTGGTTTCAGAGTATCCACTAATCCATTTAGCAGGTCCAAGACTTCAGACCTTCTGGAAGGGATCGACGTGTAGATGAGATCAGAAGTTCTATAGGCCTTTCACTTAATTCATGTCCTGAGAAGTTACATTCTTTTGCCTTGGTTTAGCATTTGTTCACAACTCATCTATGGTTTCTTTATGATTTTGCATATATCACATAAGCTGTAGCCTATGAATTCTAAACTTCAAGCATACTCTTTCCCGTCGTCAGTTCAAACTGTGCCATACATGGCACCCATCTCATCTAGCTGTTTTGCTAGGCCTTTGATGATTGGTAGGTAGTCTGACAAGGAGGCGTTAGCCGATGAAACCATCAAGGTGGCTTCCTCTATTGGTTTCAGAGTATCCACTAATTTATTTAGCAGGTCCAACACTTCAGACCAATATTGGAAGCTTCTCAGGCACTGACAGTTATGGAAATCTCTGATGATGCAGTGGTTTGCCAGGGCATTCACCACATCTCAGTACTTTACACTTTCGCTTATCTCTTGTGCGTGTAGCGTCTGCAAACAATGCTTCCCAGCTAGGATTGCATCGTATTTGCGGCCTTCCTTGAAGTGTTGGTCTATGGAGAACCCTTTTGTTTTGTTTAGAAGGTCCTTCTGGAAGGGATCAACTTGTGTAGATGAGATAGCAACCTCGGTAAGCCTTTCACTTAATTCTTGATCTATGAAGTTACATTCTTTTGCCTTGGTTCGGCATCTGTTCACAAACTCATCTATGGTTTCACTCGGTTTTTGCTTGAATAAGCTCCAGCCAATGAATTCTGAACTTCAAGCATACTCTTTCCTGTCGTCAAGTTCAAACAGTGCGCCATACAAGGCACCCATACCGTAGCGATGGGTGATTCTCCGGTGGCTGTATCTATGAGGAAGCGTTTTGTATAAGCTCCATTATCGCTTGCGGAATATAACAGCATGTTTGTCCATCCCCAACAGGAACTCTTTTTGTGAAAACTACTCTGTAGCCCTTTTTCCTGTCAACAGTGTGTATTATTTTTGTTTCTGTGTCATGCACAATTTTAGATTCATACATTGCATATGTCACATCTCAGCAAAGTGCAAGGCCCTTGCTGTCTTGTGCCCTAATGAACTGAATGAGGTAGCTGAGGGCCTGACTCTCATGCTTGTTTTTTGGAGTTGCTTGTAGTAACTCTACAACTGTCTTGTGTGTTGATTTCAGATTAGCATACATTTTCTGAATCGACTGGACATCCAGAAATTTGTCTTGAAGTGCATCCTGGACCTCCCTTTGCAGGGCAGTTGAAAGCTTAGTTACTATTCTGAATGATGCAATTTGTGAGCTAACAGCACCACGACATGACAGATCTGCTCATCATGATTTTTAGAGCCAGCACGTAGCCAGGTGTAATTATGTTCTTTGTAGCAGGGCTAAGACGTTTGATTAATATTGGAAGACTCTGAAAGTCATTGAAAGCTCTCATGGTGGGGTGGTTTGCCAGGGCATCCACTGCATCTCGGTACTTGAAGATAGACGCAACCCTTGCAAAGGATGAGTTCCAGCCTGTTTCAACCGATTGTACAAGGTTGCTGTGACGCTGTCTGGGGTAGTGGAGATCCGACATCTTTTGAAATACACACTTTACCGGGTGTGCATTGTGTACCTTATTTACTACAGTACGCATGGCTGAGAGACCGCCTGACCCCAGCCTGAGCTTCAAACTTGTTCCCATTGTCATGTTCAAACAATGCGCCATACAAGGCACCCATCTGGTAGTGATGGGTGATTCTCCTGTGGCTGCATCTATGAGGAAACATTTCCATATTAGCTCCATTATCCCCCATTGAATACAAAAGCCTGTTTGTCTGTGGAAGTCATTTGTCTGCAATAATGTCAAGCTTCTAACAGTGATTTCTTGTAGTTGGGCATTTACAGACTCTGAAAGGCTTACAATTTTCTGGGAGTTCATACATATCGGGTTTGTCTTCAATTATCTCTTTCGGCAAATTTGTCCCATAGGCAGTTCAGTGTAGCTCTGGAAATTTCCCTTAAAACTGGGATTTTAAAATTTTTTGGTAGGGTCGAGTAGGATGCCTTCATTATTTTAGTAATCCTGATCATACTTCCGACGATCTGCTGTTGTATTTTCATCAGCCTGATAATCTGATGACCCCAGCAACATATTGCAAAATAAATCAATGCCCTTTTTTCTGAGTTATTTTTCAATGAACACATGCTAAATAAAGAAGTTCTAATAATCTTGTTTAAGAACTACAGGCAACATTTTTGGACTTCAGTATTTTAATAATTATTCGTAAGTAGGCCCTCTTGTAAGAACTTAAACTGGCAATGATTCTGGTGGTGAGCAGACCAAGCAGAAGGCACTGTTTAATAAAGAGTATTTACATTTTTTTATTCAACCCTTTTAATAAAATACTATATGGAATAGTTTGTCCACATGAACACATATTGCCATATTTTAATTTGTTGGAAGTACATTACAGCAGTTTGCTTTGTGTTATAAAAACAGTGTTTTAATTTCCAGGTGTAGGACCTGGTGTAGGCTTAACCAAAAACTTATAGTCTGTTTATGGTTTGGCTTTCTCCATGACCACGACCATGACAAACTACAACGAACAGTGTGCGCTAGCACTGATAAATCATAGACAACAGTGTGCGTGGCTGCGTATCACGTTGACCATTGCACGTGTACTCCTGTCTACTTTGTGCAACTCTCCATGTGGACATTTGACACCATGTGCACGTGCATGTGCTAGCACTGATGGATCATAGATGGCAGTCTGCGTGGCTGCGTATCATGTTGATTATTGCACGTGTGCTAATGTCTGCTGTCTACAATTGTGGAGTTACATCGTGTATGCGGCACTGATGCATTGAAAGACATTACCGTGCATGCGTTACTGCCTGGAGATGGCCTGGTGCAGTACTGGCTGACAGCAGTAGCGATGCCCTTCATGTCCCATACAGGGCACGGCTGGTCCCGTAATCGTGCGAGCTACAGCTGGCCATGCCAGGGCCGCATCGTCTCTGATGTTTTGCGAGCGATTTCTATAAATTGCATACAGTTTATAAAATATTCTTACCAGAAGAGACTTATTTTTCACATTTTTTTATGTCGGGGAAAGTGGTTTACCAGTAACACTGTTGATTTTGCTGACTGAAATTTCATGGAGGCGATTTTCAAAATTAATATTCATTCAAAAAACGCCCCCGTAAGTTTTTTTACGGAGGCGATTTTGTAAGTCATGGGGCGAATCGCCTACCCCCCCCCCCACGTGTATTTTGAGCACTGGTAGTACTGCATACTCCTTGAAGCACTTGAGATATGCTGGGCAGTGGTGGGCATCGATATGCAAGGCCCAAAGCAGACATTACTGGACTATCAGTCACTAGTTGAAGCATTTCCTGTATCTCTTCGCAGCATTGCTTCTGGGGTTCTTTGGATGGAATTGGTAATTTACCCATGTGATACTTGGGATTGGTGTTCTGTCTGGGCAAAGTTTGGTCACTTGCTCTATCAGATCTCTGGTAGATAGAAGCAACTGCCACAAACCCCAACGTTGACTGCGGCCTTTTATGTACACTCGATACTTCATTGATGTATTTGGAAAATTGGGAAATTTGGAAATTCCTTTGAACTTTACTGGGCAGTGGCGTAACTACGGGGGGGCACGGGGGGGCACGTGCCCCCCCAATCGGCCGGCAAAAAAAAAAACGCAGGAAAAAAGGAAAGGAAGGAAAAGAAAAAGAAAACTGAGGCAAACCGAGCTAGAAATTGTGCTTATAATGCACCCTTGTAAATATGTATCCAGTGTAAGTACTACTCATTTTTTTTTTACTTTACTTACTGTTTATTCAATTATTTTGTTGTGTTTGTTCTGGTTCTGGTTCTGGTCATGTAAACTCCGCTGATGTAAACATGCAGGCGCAAGTCGATGACGCAAAATTTTGATAATTATTTGAAAGTAAATACGTTTTTTTTGAACTTATTTATTTTAAAGTGGTAGTAGTGCATCAATGTGGATATTCAGGCGTTCCCATGCAGATTATTAATCGTGTTAGACTGAGAATACCCCCCCGTGGAATCATTTCCCCCTTCAATATCTGTTGCTCGTAGAATTGCTTCTGTTATTAACCAGTGATAGCGCAGGCAATTTTTCAGATACACTTATCAAAATCAAACAATTTTGTGCAGAAATTTTTCCTCCAAAATTCATCACTCACGTGGCACACCTCTTCCTTGTGCGCCATTTTGCAACGCCTTTAACCCTAAAAAGCCCAAGGGGGGGCACAATGTGCCCCCCTACCAAATTTTTCTTCGCCACTTCCATAATTTTTGACGAAATTTGATCAAACTTGGTGACTTTTCCTAAAATTTTATGGCGAACATTTTGGTGTATAGTTTACCCGTGAAAATGTGTTGCCATGGCAACCACATTTTGAAGGTCACGTGTGTCATTTTTTGATGTTTTGGTGTTTTTTCGCTATACAGAAGAGTTATTGTCACTTGTTTTGCATATCTGTTGGCTAAAATATTATGTTTCTTCTATTTAGAAACATATTCACATTCATTTCTTTGTGTTTTCTTTATTTTGAAAGACGAAAATGGCCGCCAAACAATAAAACAATAAAAAATATATGAAAATTCATTTTCTTGTTAGTTCTTTATTTCCAATTTATAAATTAAAAAAATATATATAAAGGATTTGAGAGTATGAAGTGTAATCACCAAAAAGATATATCAGAATGATATAGAAAAAATGAGAATTTATCAGTTATTTTCACTTCTTCGTACAAACCACAGTACATAGTAATTCATGCGATATGTCACATTACTTAATCACTGGTAAGGGTTGTAACTACAAAATATGAACCCAAAACCAGTCAAAGTTTACTCAGAAATACTTATTTTCTATCTAAAAATTATGATAATCTTGTATAATTCTGTAAATCAACACTATGTGAATTTTACAGGGATAATTAAACACAAAACATAGAAATACCAACAATAACTCCCCTTTTCTAGTATTATCTTTATATTATGAGAATAACGCCCCCCATGTGGTGACCTTGAAGAATATTTTGATGATCTGCATTGCTAGAGTTGATAGTAGTTATTTACATGTGCTGTGCCAAATATTGAGGTGATTGAAAAAAAATAAAGATTTTAGGGAGAGGGGAGAGCGCACAATTGCTCCCCCCCCCCTTGCGGCCACGTAGAGCGTAAAATAGGCTTGGGGTTTTAGGTTAATCAAACTGATAGGGTTATACTGACATGAATAAACACTTGCATTAATTCTGTTGTATGCACATCTGCCGTATGAAATATTTGAATTAAGGGGGAGCGTTCACAAAAAAGTATTGCCCTATAATAGGTTTTGATAATAATCTTGAATGAAGGCCCTAAATTTCACGAAACAAGTGATGAACAGGGGGCAATAGTCTCATAAAACGCTAGAACCCAATGAGCTTTTTTCAAGGCGGCTGCCCGCCCCCTGACCCCCTACATAATACCGCCATGTTTTGAAAATCATCTGCTATCAGCAGTTCATAATACATACATTTATACCGTGAAAGTGCTAAAGAGTTCGTAAGTGTGTGTGTGTGTGTGTGTGTGGGGAGGGGGGTATTTTGTTTTATTGTTGTCGACTGTAGCTGTACCATTTAAAAAAAAAAAAGTGTTATCAAAAGGTCACAAAAAGCTTATAAAACCGATGGAAATCATACTTGAGCTTCAGCTTCAGGGGGCTCCGCCCCCTGACCCCCGACAAATCACCACAACGTTTGCAAAAATTGACCTGCTACCGGCATTTCAGATTACAAAATTCATACCTTCAAATGAAGTTACAACAATTTTGAAAAATAGGGTGGTTAAGTTATTGTTGACTGTCCCTTTCAAAGAAAAATAGTGTTAGCAGAGAGACAAAATATCTATAACTGCTACAAGGACGAGAACCCTACTTGGAATTCTATAAGGTGGACCCCTGGAAACCATCCATTAGG
>JZLH01S0006269.1:32741-43726 GCA_001188425.1 Eucidaris tribuloides | reverse complement strand
GGCACATGCAGTTTCTTAAAGTACCATACAATCGGCGACGAATTATTACGGATTCATATGTTGCTGCTAACCGATTAAAGGAAATTAAGGTTAATCGAAAACATTTACATCAACACGACAAACATTCTTTAACAGCATAATGATATCGACAAATAAGATATTGTGCTGTGCAATATCAATACTTGAGAGATTGAGTATCCAATTCCTTTAAATAAACCCTCTTTGCGATAATATGCCTCTATTAATGTGTTAGTCAAATAGTATATCTAATGTATTTTACAAACATATACATATAGTTTTTGAATAAAGCTCTGCTGTCATTTTTCATGCACGCTGTTGATAATTACGAACTTGTAAGAATTTAGTTGGTGTACTCATACTCTCTTATAAATCTAATAAATATATCTTATAAATGCTAAGCTAACAATGTAAAACCTCTCTAAGCCAAGTTTGATTCACTTGTTCTAAGCTCTGACTGGACGTTGAACAGGGAGGGGTGTCGACTAGCTTATGAATGTATAGGAGGGGGAGGGTAAGGTTAAAAGACACATGGAAAACATAATTGATTTCATTTCATCTATTTTATTTTTCCCAGAATCAAAATACGGTTACAATCAAATCCAATGCGTACACAAAAAACAAACAAAATTTAAATACGACCTTAATATTATGATGAATATAATGTTTTTCAAACACATTTAAGTGTGATGAAAAATTACAGGTATGCAACACAAAGTTTAGTAATTATACTCACTATGCATTCATTGTGCATTTGTGCAACTTTATGAACGCCAAAATCCATTGCATGTTCATTTCATTTCATTGGGATTTCACAAACTACTAATTATATTCAGCATTTGTACAATGTTATGAACGCCAAAATCTGTCGCCTGTTTCTTTGATTTCATTTTGATTTCACAAAATTTAAAATATGATTACAATCAAAGTCAAATCAAAACAATAGAATTCCAAAATGACCCAAGAATAAATTATTACGATGAATATATATTTTTTCTAAACATTAAAGTGTGACTAAACATTACACAATACTAATTTTAGTAATTAGAATGATTATACATGTACTTATAATTTGTCTTAATCTATTACAAGTTCATGTCATTTAATTTAGAGATCACAAAATCAAAAATTTAAATCAAAGTCAATGCAAAGAAAATACAATATGAATTTAC
Source organism: Eucidaris tribuloides (assembly GCA_001188425.1). NCBI lineage: Eukaryota > Metazoa > Echinodermata > Echinoidea > Cidaroida > Cidaridae > Eucidaris > Eucidaris tribuloides. The sequence goes on along the minus strand of JZLH01S0006269.1, from coordinate 42,536 downwards.
ATGTGAACAAATAATTGTGATAGACAAATGATACAAACTTTACAAAGTGGGTACGGGAACATTCACAAAATGTGTTCATAACTTTATATTTGTATATGGTACATGATATTGGTATTTCAAGTATTGTAACACTGTTAACAATTTGTAAACCAATGAAATTCAAATTTTCGATATGGGCAATAAATTCAAATTCAATTCATTTCGATAATACATTATGAAAGGATTCTCTAAGTAAAAGCAAGCTTGATCGAATACAGACCTTTAACAGAAATGTTAGAATTGCATATAACATCATGAATGAACAGGATGAGACGTAATTAATGAATTGCAATTTTTCGAATCAATCAGTCTGTTTCTATTACTTATTCAATATCATCTTACCTAAACACACACATTCACACAAAATAATTCAGAATAATAGTAGACGAATTTGCATATGTACACATTACATCAGTACTGCGTTAATTGAAACAAGGTGATAAAAATACCAATTTAAAAAGAAAATTGAATAACAGCAAGTAACTTGAAATTACAGCGCGAATTAAGCTCCCCGTCCCGCCATGGCCAGAACGGATTTTTTTCCCTCACTATATAAAACCATAGATACTATAATGATAAAACACATGTGCCGTAGTTTGAGTCTCTAGATACACTGTATCAGGTCAACAAACTGAAAACGTTTATGCAATTACGATTTGGATTATTCCTGTATCATTCTGTGTAGGTTGTAACATGACGCGTAATATCATGTGATGACAATTTAAATAAGCAAAACAACTAATTTAGAGATACAATCATTTTAGTACACAATCGAAAGAACAATACAAGTAATATATCATACTTGTCCGCATACTGTACTAATCTTATTCTATTGATGAACATAACATTTTCAATTTTGCAAATATAGTCAATATATCATGGTTGCGAAAAAAGCCCATTCATTCCCATTCATTTTTTTTTATTCATTAATGCATTCATTCAGATTTTTATTCGTTCATTCATTCATGCAATTTGTCTATGGGATGTATCCGTCATAAACTGTCTTCCTCAGACTCCACTACCTACACGGTGCTGATGTGCATTCGGCGAGGATCTTGACTTGGACTTATGACATGAAATTCGCTGGGCTCACCAGAGGGAATACCATGCGAATAGTTGGTGACATTTATACCGTGAGGATTCCTTTGAAGCAAGTACAAGTATCCGTTGTACACATTCACATCCATAGGCGTGTACGCGTCGTCGTTTCTCGAAAGGATGCTGACCTCATCAGTATACAAGTTGAAGACGAAGACAAGTTTCTGTTCCCAGTCACAGAAATACAAACGGCGATCTGAAAAAAAAAATGCATGACAAAAATACGTTTTTATTTAAATTATTAATATACACTGTACCATCAAATTGCCATAGGACAACACAACGCGTAGCATCCCCTCCCTTGCAGGGTACAAACAGCCTATATACGCATATTAAACGAACTGTAAACTTTGCTTTTTGATAATTCGAAATTATACTTTGGCTGTATTTTAATACTATTTACCTTCATAATGAATTTCATTAAGATCTGTCTAACATGCATTAACCTACATATGCCATACAATCATGTCAATCATGCCATACCTTTTTATCAAATACAATTAGAATACTTCAAACATGACTTGAGTTATCAACCAGAAACCATACAGTTATAAAGCTTTTTCCACATTTAATGAGCTATGACCTTTGAGGTACTCACTCCGAAATCGAACTTGGGCTGTATTTCGATATCTTGTACCTTCATACCAAATCTCATGAAAATCCATTGAAAATTACTAAATTTATTGAACCAAAAACAGTTAAACAGCTATTTGGGCAGTTAATGAGCTATAACCTTTGACATTTGAGCTACACCCTCCAAAATCAAACTTGGGCTGCATTTCGATATCATGTACCTACATACCATATCTCATTAAAATCCGTCGAACAGTATTAAAGTTATCGAACGGAAACCAGCTACAATAATAATAATAATGGGTTCTTATAGTGCGCTATCCACGAAGTATCATAGCGCTTTCACATTTTTATTACCCCGGTCACTGGATACATTAATTCAATCCAGCACTTATAGTGCTCACTCTCCACTCCCTAGGGAGCATTCCAGCCAGTCGCCATTTTACAGGCGCGCACATGCTAATCATTCAACACACACTTTCCCATCCTACCGGGTACCCATTTATACACCTGGGTAGAGAGCAGCGGTATGGATAAAAATGCCTTGCTGAAGGGCATTAGTGTCGGGCAGTAGCTGGGCTTGAACCACTGAACTGTGGTTATAGTTCAGTGGCTTGAACCCACTACCCTTGGATAGTTATAATCTGAACTTACTTATCAAGCTTATGTTATATTTGTTCTTGTTATGAAAGAAAATACGAAATGCAGAAAATAAATCTTATTCAAACAAGTTATACAGCTATTTTGACATTTAAAAAGCTATGACCTTTGTCCTTTGAGCTACACACTCCGAAATCGAACTTGGGCTGTATTTTGATATCATATACCATTATACCAAATCTCATAAAAATCCGTTGAAAATTACTAAAGGTATTCAGCAAAAACCAGTTAAATAGCTATTTGGGCAATTAATGAGCTATGACCTTTGACCTTTGAGCCACACCCCCCCAAATCAAACTCTGGCTGTATTTTGACATCATGTAACGACATACCATATCTCACGGGAATCCGTCAAACATTACTAAACTTATCGAACGGAAACCAGTGTTACGGATTGACGGACGGCGGCGTTACTATTATCCCTCTTCGACTTCGTCGGGCAAGGGGATAATTACGTCAACTTGTCACTTTATACACGTATTGAGGGGTGTTTGTTTTTTGGTTGTTCAAACACCCCTCCCCTTCCCCATTTTCAAAAAGGTGTGTTAACACCTTCAAACATCCCCTTTTGAAGATTTTTAAATCCCTGGTACAGACAGTAGAGTTCAAGGGAATAAATTCGGAGCGAGCGGACATGATTTGCCCGTGGACAACTTTTTCAGTCTAACTCACATCCCCCCCCCGGGCCGGCTTTTTGCTCCGTAGTTTGGCCGTGAACTGTACATTATTTGGTCGTGAATGAACAACCCCTAAGGCAAATCTGGATATGCTCAATTTTAATAAATGAAAGGTTTGCAGAGAGAATTCACCTTGCAGAGATGTTAGTTCGCCTTTTTATTATCAAATCAATGATTAATTACATGAAATATCTAATCTTCCATTTGAAATTTGTTGCAAGTTTAACCCATTAGTACCATTATCGCAACAATCCATAAACCTTACATGTGATATTCTGAGTATGGTACTGAAAAGGTTAAGATGATTGAGTCAGAAAGGATGGGGCGGATCTAGGAGTTTTAGAAAGAGGAGGCGCCAAAACGGGTACAGCCCCCTTCTGCCAGCACCGAAGTTGCGAAGCAAAAAAAGCCGTTCGCAGAAATTTCCCCGATGGGTGAGGCAAGAGCATTTCAATTTCATTATTAAGCATTAAAACTCTTGCTTGACTATATAGCGAGCGAGCATTTTTGGTATGGATGAGGGGTGGTAAATGCTTGGTGTTAGAATGCGAGTGTTTTTTTCTATGGTGTGATATTTGTTCTGGTAATAGCTGGAAAGGAAAATAAGATCAACATTTTGGCGAATACGACTGTGGTATTTACCTGAAATCATAAGGATGAAGAACCAAATTGAAGTCATTACAAAAAAGTAAAAACTGAAAAATTTAACTATGGGCTCTTTTAGCTTTTCTGAAACTTGACTGACCCCCCCCCCAAAAAAAGAAAAAAAAAGAAAAAATCGTACCCGGACACAGAGATATGAGAAAATCATATTACGCATAGCATACAATGTGAATCACAGGGGTCGGCAATTATCATACGATAATCGTTATCCTTTATCACATACACATTTTCCTTGTTATGGTTATTTTGGGACCCTAATCATTGATATCAGAGTGGTTTTCTTGTTAAAATGATACTATACGATTTCTTCATACATTATATCTTAAGAGCTTAACATCAGGATTATATTAAGTGTGGATTACATTGACATGATTATTGTACCTGTCACGTCTATGCTGAGGCCAACACTATTAAACAAACTGTTGTTTTCGTAAATAGCACTGTGTTCAGTGCCGTTCATATTGGCTCGGTCGATGCCATTATTTCTAGTCCAATATATGTGCCTGGAACGAATGAAGAGAGAAATATAAAAACGTTTACGGCGTATATCACACAATCATTGGTACAGAAAGAAATATATTCCTTGATATTATACGCATAAGGTAAGTGTTTAAGGGAAGGGGGGGGGGGGGCTAATATAGCTTCCCCTTCGATAAAGTTCGCGACCATTCGGCCTCGCAATTATTTTTTTTTACCGTGCCGCTTGCTGACTTTTTACTTTCGAGGCGCACGCATTCGTTTAAGACCCTATTTGCGGAAATCGGACTATTACGACGCTGCGCGACTTTTCGTTAGTGCATGTCATCCTCAAATCTGTTCCAAAACATGATTTTGTGTACAATTTCAATGCAAATTGTGTTTTCAGCCAAAATTCATAAATGTATGATTTTTTTACTTTTACCGCAGGTTGAAATGAATTAATTTCATGCTGTTTATGATCGCAAAAATGTCCCCGACAAATTTCATTAAAAAAAGAAAAACAAAAGATCGAAAAAAGAGAGAAATACATAAAAAATTCACGAAACAATAAAACACATACGAAATTAATTCTGATTCGGCAATTCTTTGTGGATAATTGTTAGAAATGCCAAAAAGAATATCATCACCAAAAATAAGCATTCGACGAGCTGTTGAAAATGAGTTACTGGCAAAAATATGATTTCATGCAAATTTTTGCATAATTAATTATTTAAAAATAGACAACATATATTTTTCAAAAGTTTTACTGTACTGTTTTAGAGATTACATCCGGTTCTATGCACGTGCAAATTTTCACGGCGATCAGATGATCCGCGGCTGACATCTGAAAGGGGGGTGGCAAATTAGCCCCCCCCCCTTGGGCTAAGCAGTTTCAAAATAGCACGGGCTATTTAGGGCTAAGTCCCTAACAGAAACCAACATGAAACAATGATGTCAACTTACTCGTGAGATTCATCAACTGCAACAGCTCGAGGGTATCGAGTAGACGATACAATCACTGTTTCTGAAAAGGGCGCATTCAGATCTTTTGACGTGATTTTGTTGCTGTCGCGGTATGTAAAAAATAATTTCCTCGCGTTTTCAGCAATTGCTATACTTAGTCGGTCTGAAATAGGAAGCAACAAATACACGGCGTTATGGGCTAATAATTAATTATAAACTATCATAAATAATTATTTAAACAAGAATTTATTAATTTCACTTGACCCGGAGTATTTTGAATGAGTCTTAAACAACTCTTTGTAAACAGCTGGCCATAAAAGAAATATATTATTGTTACCCAACATTTCGTAATGTTTGTGGGTTACAGAAAGTGGTACATGTCTTGCCATTACAAATCACATGTTATCTACCAAGTTAATTTCATTCATGATTGTCACAGAAAGCAATGAAAATGGGGATATATTGGGCATACATTAATTCACATTATAGATTGTCCCTCCCAAATGCTGAAAACATTTTAACATATCAAATTGAATAACGATATTTACTGCATGTCAAATTAATATACCAGAGCACGCACAAAGCTAGGACTTTATTTCCCCCTTCTCTTGGAAACTTTTCCGCTAATTTATATTCTTGACACTTACACGAAATAGTAAATGTGATACTTCTATCAAAGGAAATTGCACAATTCAACATTTCGTAGGGGTTATAAAGTTTTCACTGATAAAGTCCTATATATTATACAAATATGCCAAGCTGTGAGAAAGTATAGTGGAAATTATCTCTCTGAGAAGGGACTGGCATAGTAATATTTTTCCGAGGGGCGAAGCCCCGAGGAAATATATTACTGCCAGTCCATCCGAAGATAGATAATTTCACTATACTTTCGAACTTAATGCTTGGTATATTTGTTTTATATCCCTCCAACTTAATGAAATTTAACGATAATGTTACGAGAACTCCAAAAGTGGTGTTGGGAAAATGCGTAGATTACCGCCGTCTGCTTCCGAAACGGAGAGAACAGTCACATTGTACGCAACTGACGAATTTGCTATGCAATATGTCCACAGCCCGCACACGTGGCATGCGGGCTGAGCCGCAGCCGTACATCACGTACATCGCGAGTCAAATTTCTGTAAATTATTCCGCATTTCAATTTACGATTCATAAATCGGGGCTAATAATTCGAAGGGTTAACGTGAAATCTTCATCACAACACCAATGGAATGTAAAAATAACATAAAAATCATAAAATAACAAAGAAGATAGACTCTAAAATTGTTGTTTTGAATGTCGCGGCGATCGACACCGCCATTTTGTTTGGGTAATGAGCATGCGCATTAGGCGCAGTGCTGCCCAGACAAAAATAGTGAAAAAAAATACGGAGCTTTGGTGAGTGTTTTTTTATTTCTAGTGAAATTATTTTTGATGGTATGAGCATCAATCAACCAATTGCGTTTTAGAAAATGCTCATGAATATTCAAAGAGGGATATAATATATGATGTAATACGATTATGGTTGTATTATGTACTGCAATGCTATAACTATATGATTGAATAGACCTGTGTGGCGGCATCAAAATTGCGCCGCGTCACAAATTGTCGCCGGCGACGAATCGTGACGCGGCGACAATTTGTGGCCGTCAGGTTTTGATACAACGGCAAGATTCGCAGCCGCGATCAATTTGTGACGGCTCTTCCTGATCCTACTAATTTTTTGCACTCAACTGGCGACAAAATTTGTGCACGTGAAAAAAACCTAGCGGCACAGATTGTCCGCACCGTCACAAATTGTCGCCACTGTCACTTAAATATGGTGTGTGTGTGTTGTGTGGTGTTACTGTGTCTGTAATGTCTGTATTGCTCTGTGTGTTTGTCTTGCTGAGTCTGTGGAGTCTGTCTGTTGTACACGTCTGTCTGTTCTTGTTGTGTGTGTTCTGTTGTTCGTCGTGTTCGTCTGTGTCTGAATGTGTCTGGTTCGTGTGTCTGTAATGTGTCCTGTGTGTGTCTCATGTGTCTTTTGTGTCGCAGTCTGTATGTGTCTCTTTGTCTGTGGTGTCTATGTGTTGTGGTGTTGTCGCGTGTGTCTGTTTGTATGTCTTTGTGTTTGTATGTGTCTGTGTGTTGTCTTATGTGTTTTCGTGTCTGTATTGTTTTCTAGTAAGTGTCTGTGTGGGTCCTGTTTGTGTGTCTGTATATTTCCTGTGTGATATCTTGTATTTGTCTTTTGTGTGAGTCTGTGTGTAATGTTTGTTCTGTTTGTATTCTCATCTGAGTGTTGTGTGATATGGTGTCTTTGTGTGTTTGTCAGGTCTGTATCGTGTTTTGTTACGTGTGTTCGTAATGTCCTTGCGTTTGTCATGTTCCTTGTGTGTGTACTGTGTCTGTATGTGTCTACTCTGTATCTGTCTGTTGTGTGTTTGTATGTATCTGTGTGTCTGTATGTATGTCTGTGTGTTTTTGTGGGTCTGAATGTGTCTGTCCGTGTGTCTGTATGTGTCTCTGTGTGTCTATGTATCTGTATGTGTGTAGTCTGTATGTCTGTTGTCTGTTTGTGTGTGCTGTGTGTGTCTGTGTGTCTGTATCTGTATGTGTCTGTGCGTTTGTCTGTGTGTGAGTGTGTGTGTGTCTGTGTGTGTGTCTGTGTGTTTGTCCGTGTGTGAGTCTGTGTGTCTATGTGTATCTGTATGTGTCTGTGCATTTGTCTGTGTGTGAGTGTGTGTCTGTGTCTGTCTGTGTCTGTGTCTGTGTCTGTGTGTTTGTCTGTGTGTGAGTCTGTGTGTCTGTGTCTGTGTTTTTGTCTGTGTGTGAGTCTGTGTGTGAGTTTGTGTGTATCTGTATGTGTCTGTATGTCCGTGTGTGTCTGTGTGTCTGTCTGTAAGTATATGTTTGTGGGTCTGCGTGTTTGTGTGTCTAATTATGTGTCTGTGTCTGTGTGTCTGTGTGGGTTTGCTTCTCTCTTTATGTGTATGTATGCATCTATGCATACTGTGTGTCCGTGTGTTTATGTTTTATGTCTGTGTGTTTGTCTGTGTGTATGAATGACACAGACATACACAAACACACAGAAACATGAAGCCACACAAATAGACACACATAGAGACCCACAGACTCACACACAGACAAACATACAAACACACAGACACATGCACACATACAGACACAAAGACACATAGACACATACAAACAGAACGGTTACATACAGACACACAAACAGACACATACAGATACACGAACTGCCACATACAGACAAATACTAGCACACAAACACAGAGACACACACAAACGAACACACATTCATACAAACAGACACAGAGACTCACACACAAATACAGACATATATTGATATGCATGTAGACACACAGGTACACACAGACACATACTGTACACACACGAACACATAAAGACACACTGATACATACACACAGACACACAATCACAAACAGACACACAATTAGACATACAATCACACAGACACACAAACATACACATACAGACAGACACACACAGACACACACACAAATAAACAGACACACAGACACATAGATGCACACAAACAGACAAACAGACACACAGACACTTACAAACAAACAGAAATATACAGACACACACAAATGTGCAGACATACATACAGACTCACAGGCACATAGACAAACATGCAACACAGAGACACACAAACAAACAACAGACACATACAGACTAGACACATCCAGACACATTTACACACAAATGCACAAACAGAACAGACACATGCAGACACACAAACACACATACACGTACAGACACACAGACAGACACACATAGACAAACACGCATACACATAAGCAGAGACATACTCAAATACACCAAAATGGACACATACAGACAGACACACACAGACAAAAACACAGACACATATAGACACATAAACACATACAGGCAGACACACATATACAAACATACACACAAACAGACACATACAGACACACAGACACACATAGAGAGACACAGAGACACATACAGACGCATAGACACACATACACACATGCACACAAACAGACACATGCAGACACACAGATACACACACAGACACACACTGACAAACATGCAGACACATATAGACACACAAACAGACACATAGACAGACACACAGACACATACAGACACACAAACAGACACATATAGACATACACATGCACACACAGACAAACATACGGACACATATGGACACAGAAACAGACACACACATACACCTACAAACACACGAACACATACTGGCATACACCCACATACCCACAAACAATTAAATGTGATTTGATCATGGCTGGCGACAATCTGTGCCGCCAACTTCGGGCACAAATTTGCAATTTGTGCCGGTGGCGACAATTTGTGCCGTCAGGTTTTTCACAAATCGTCACAAATTGTCGCCGGCGACAATTTGTGCCGCAAAACCTGTGCTCATGCCTGTGGTTTTGTAGGTGCACTGGTGAATTAGCGGTGTGTGTGTGTGTGTGTGTGTGTGTGTGTGTGTGTGTGTGTGTGTGTGTGTGTGTGTGTGTGTGTGTGTGTGTGTGTGTGTGTGTGTGTGTGTGTGTGTGTGTGTGTGTGTGTGTGTGTGTGTGTGTGTGTGTGTGTGTGTGTGTGTGTGTGTGTGTGTGTGTGTGTGTGTGTGTGTGTGTGT